>NW_012193888.1:411806-661044 GCF_000504015.1 Erythranthe guttata | reverse complement strand
AACAGGCCGGATCATTGATTAGATATCAGTCATATAAATCAATCAATTAAGAGTCAACTATCGTATATTTTGGTATCGTATTAATTTGATTTATTTTATTGTTTCCGTGCAAATATAGTATATTTATGAATTTAGATGTTTAAAATTATGAATTCAAATTAATATTTTAATTTAAAGTATTATGAAATTTATATTTTTTATTATTAAAATACAAAGAAAAACAAATAGTGTATATATTTTATATATTTTGAATTTTTTTTTAAATTCGGATACGCGCTTACTATATAAACCATATATATATATATATATATATATATATATATATATATATATATATATATATAACTTATGGAAAGAATATCACAATATCATATCTATTATATATTTATAATTTATGGAAAGAATATCACCATATTTAATTTTAATTTATGTAAAATTTGACTTTCAATTATTAATTATTAGTAATTTATGTCAATTTGAATCAAATAAAATTAACCACCGGATTTGTTGTCAATCATATCTATTTTTTATTTTATGAAATCAATTTACATTTAATTTCATTATGTCCAATTATGGTGAAACATACATGTAAATATTTTTTGTAGTATATATGCATTTATATATACATTAACTAATATAAAAAATATATGATTTCCTTCAAATCTTACATATTTAGTGTGTGATAAATACCCTCAATCCCAGCTCCAACTCATTCATCTCATTCTTCATCTAAAAATATTGTTATAATCATGCTAAACTAAGGTCCTCAACCTAAAACTTTGTTTGTTTTTCCTTTTGTTTTGTAAATTAATAATGCAAGTAATATTTCTCGATGCGTTCGCTTGAAGCATTTTATTTATCGTTGAATATTTATGATCTTATTCATTTATTATGTATGGATATATATGACAATCTAATTTATGTTTGTTTTGCTTTTTTTTTTTTTTTTTTCTTTTGCAGGTCCATGGATAGCATCGTCTGTGTTATACGCAACGACATTGACAAAAGAGAAGCAATGTGACATTGTATAACACGTAAAATATGATCCACATATATCATATGGATGGATTTAAAAAAAAATAGTTATGCATTTCCATCTTTTGATTATACGTGCGATGATTGTAAGTTGGGTTTCGATGAAAAAGAAATTGAGATTAATAAACTTGAGCATGTAATAGATTTTATTATGTCTTTACATATTTTTGTAACAATATTAATTTTCGTGTCCATTAATAATGCTTAATTTTATCCATTTTGTTCATATGTACAAACATTATTATTAATTTGTACGTTCATATTAGTTTTAATGATTTTATTTCAATGAATTTGGATCATATTTTTTTTTTCATTGTTTTGTAAATAAAATTGTATTTACCATTATTGTGTATCTTTCATTATTTGTTTATTATCATTTTTTGATATATAAAGACAAGATACACAAATGAAGTTTTTCCTATCTTATTTTCACCCCAAATGTTTTACTTTTATTCAATTTGGGTTTCTTACCCTTAATAGATAAGATTGCATGATTTTTATAGTTATCAACCTGCGTATGCAAATCCATCGATTCCATTTTTTCAATAGATGAATTAATAGTTTTATAATACATTTTATCATTTCATCTATGGATCCACAAAATCTGTGTATTTAATTGTTATTTTATATATAACATATAATTGATGGTAATGTTGATATTTCACCAAATTATCTTATTTATAAAATATAAATTAATAAGAAAATAATTTTAGAATAAGTATAAATAAATTATATTCAAACTAAATTTTGTATATTACAATTATTTATTTTAAGTAATTACTTTTATTTATTTTACTTTTCAAATATATATATCAAGCTATTTATTTTGTTCTTTACTTTTTGTATTCTAATTAATTAATAAAGTGAATCGTAGAATTAATATAAATAATATTGTATTTAAACGACCTATGTATGTATATTTTATTTATGACGTAATTTGCTATAGGTCCCTCTATATTATAATTTATGTGTATAGATAGATCCAGGTCAAAATTTTCATATTTTAATAAATTAATAATATTTGTTGTGGCCAAAATACC
This sequence comes from Erythranthe guttata, assembly GCF_000504015.1. Next base: position 658,969 of record NW_012193888.1, on the reverse strand, counting down.
CTTAGTTTAAATAAATCAAATCCTAAAAAGTCTCGTTGTCAAAAAAATTCCCAAGAATCTCTCATCCAAATATTAACTAAAAATTAAATTAATTCATAAAAAAATATACAGTTTATTTTACTAACTCGTACTCTAAAAACGCTACAGATGACTCCGGGACTTTCCGCGACGCCTATGACTCTGTGAATTGCAAATACCAAACAAAAAATTAGATTTTGTGGCATTGAATTGCAAACAACGAAATACCTATGATTTCGTCAAATATAAACAGCAAACCGAAAAAAAAAATCCAGAATTTGCATTATTAAATTGCAAACAAAAAAATTACTTATGGCTTTGCCAAGTGCAAACAGTAAACTGGAGAAAAAAAATCATCATCATTAAAACACCAACAAAAAAATTGTTTATGAAACACGTTGCAAACAGCAAAAACATTAAACAAAGTATTTGTAAAATGTAACTTATGACATACCTTGCAAATTGTAAACGAGAGGAATCGAATCTCAACATAAAACGCAATTCTTCAAACAACAAACGAAGTTAAACCAACCTGCAAACGAAAATTGCTAACAACAAACGATGGGAAGGTTGTACATACGGGAGACACAATCCGAATTTGGCTAGAACTTTGGATTTATGAATTTTTTTTTAGGAGAGGGGAGGGGAGGGGATGTTTGTTGTCCTCTTTAATTCTTTCATCAATAAATCATCTCACATCCCTATTTTTCTCCTTCTCTATAATATTTCTTCATAAAAAAATAAAGAAACAGAAGAAGAAAAAAACACCAGAGAAGAACGAGAGAGAGAGAGAGAGAGAGAGAGAGAGAGAGAGAGAGAGAGAGAGAGAGAGAGAGAGAGAGAGAGAGAGAGAGGAAGAGAGACGAGTGATTAAATATAGGGTGAGAGAAACGTGAGATTGGAGAGAGAGAATAAATGAGATTTGTTTTCTTATTAATTGAGGGTGTTTATGTCTATATACTAATTATTTTATTTTATTTATTTCATTTTTGGGGTCAAAGGACCTATGCCTATATTCATCTAGCAATTATGATCTCTACCCATATAAGTTCAAAATAAGGGGTGTCTAGCAAATTTCCCCTTTATTTATTTGATTTTTTTCCATGATTTTTTTTCTAAATAAAGTAGTTAATTATTTAAAACATTGATAAATGAGTTTCTAGAAATATTTTTTTTTTCATATATTTAGATTGTTGATTTTTTTTATTAAGAGAATATATTATATATTTATAAAATGCATGGCCTTAATAATACGTGTTTTTTTCATATTTATTCCGAATTTTGATTTTAAAATTCAAACTGAAAAACGTGTCGTAATATTTTGTTTTTAATTTTTATGATTTGTTTGCTATTTTTGAACATAAAAAAAAAGACAACTATAAAACCTCCTACCATTGCATTCATACCATCCATTCGGATTCGTTCCAGCACATCTGATAGTATTTTTTTCCCCATCGTTTCTTATTTTATATCGATGTATTTTGTTAGGATTATTAGATGCATCTTAATTTTTTTTGGTTTTTATTATTTTTATTTTTTTTGAAGTTTATATATGTTTTTAGTATTTTTTTTTGTTATTGCTTTGTAGTTGTAAATACGGAGAATGACAATCCAATTGCACATTTGAGAACAAAGATCCAAACGTTAATGCTTTGTTCATTTATCCACATTGCTTATTAGCATTAGCATTATTTGTATTAGTTATATTATTAGTATTAATATTAGTATTTTTTTTAGGATGTATTAATATTAGTATCAGTATTGACATTATTTGTATTAGTAATTTTATTAGTATTAGTATTAGTATTAGTATTAGTATTAGTATTAGTATTAGTACTAGTATAAGTATTAGTATTAGTATTAGTGTTAGTATTAGTATTACTATTATTATTCGTATTCGTATTCGAATTCGTATTCATATTAGTATTCGAATTCATATTCGCATTAGTATTGGTATTAGAACTAGTAATAGTGTTGGTACTAGAATTAGTATTAGAATTAGTACTGGTATTAGTATTGGAGTATTGGTATTGATATTGGTATTTGTAGTGGTATTGATATTGATATAGGGTATTAGTATTTGTATTTGTATTAGTATTAGTATTAGTATTTCAGTATAGATATATTAATATTAGTATATCAGTATTAATATTAGTATTAAAAGTGACATGGACAGTTATACGTCGCAATACTTTATGCAGACTTTATGTATATTCAGTTTTATTTGCAACAAGTAGATTTTTCCACATGGATAATCAAGTATATTGTTTTTTGTGCAAGGTAATTATATGTACACATTTTTCGTAAGTTATATGTTGGAAATGATGAAGAATAACAAGTTATTCATCCTATAACGGTATATTTTGATTGTAGCTTCGTATTCTACTGTTGATTTTGTTTTACTTGAATTCGATTTATTACAGTGAGATAGTTGATTAAGTATATTAAATATAAAAACATAAAGATATTAATGGAATATTAATTCGGTTTTTTCACCTGAGTTGTGAGAGAATGAGGAGGAGGCTCTAGGTAAAGAGACACCAGGTGAGAGCGACGGCTCGAAATGAGGTGGTGAAGAAATAACGAGAAGAAAGTAAAGTCGGTACTTTTAGCATCGGTCCGGAGCGCTCTGGAGAACAAAGATGCCTGCTTTTCTCTCTCATGAGGGTTTGAACTAAAGTCGTTAGTAGGGTGTGTATTTCAAGTTTGAACTAAAGTCGTGTGTTTTATGTTGAATATAGACATTAATAGAAGCGTTTCGGGGGCAATTTTTTTCTAAGTCATGTTGGCCGAATTATTACAGGTATTTCAGAAATAGAATAATGTGTCTTTACAAACTGCGGGTTTTAAGAGGACGTCACGTGTCCGCGATCTATGATGCTTAACAAACGTCATTTCAAATGACACCTCTTAATATGTCGCCACGTGTCCATTCTACTTTAGCTTTATTCTCTTTATTTAATTTGTTTTTGATATCTAAAACTAATAGAACATTAATTAATTTAACTTTCTTGCTAATTAGAAAGTTTGAAAATCAATAATTTTTTTTTTTTTTGTAGATATACATTTCACATTTTGTCTTCTTTATTTAACTTATGTTATATTGTTCTATTTATTTTATTTGTATGTATTTTCAAAAGAGTTACTATTTTGTGCAAGATAACAATAATTTATTTTGTAAATATTAGGGGTGTAACTAAACCGACTCGACAAAAGTTTGTGATTTTATTATTGAGATTTATGTAAAAAAATATTCGAACTTATTTTTTATTACTATATTTAATTTTTTATGTATTTTTAATTAAAAAAATTACTATTTTGTGCAAAAAAAATAAAAAAATTCTCTTGTGAATATTAGGGAGGGTGTAAATAAGCCGAGCCGCCATGTGACATTATTATTGTACTTATTTATGACGTGGTTTAATTATTTAAATTTTTTAATACTTTAGTTATTCAAATCAAAATAAATTAAGTAAAAAAATTGCCATAAAAAAGCCTTTCTAATTAAGTAAACATTTTAGTATTTTTATATTAAAAAAAATTAAATAGAAAATTAATATTATAATTAAAATGCAATTATAAAATCAATAGAAATAAAGAAAATAAAGAAAATAATTAATAAAATTTTCAGTTTAATTAATTAATTAATCTATAAAAAACAAATTAAATAAAGAAAATAAAGCTGAAAACAATTAAGAAGTGTCATTTGAAATGACGTGTTTTAATCACCGCAGATCTATCGGACACGTGGTGTCTTCTTAAAAGGTGCAATTTATACTGACGATTTATTCTATTTTGTGAAATTCCCAAAAAACAAATGTCCTATTTATGACCAAGTTCGGCCAACATGACCTAGAAAAAAAATTGCCACAGCGTTATCACATATCAATCATATGTAGTGGTGGTCAACGTTGATTTATATTATTCGGGTAAATTACGATCCACCCTGAGGTAAAGTCAAATTACAAAAATTCCCCTCATGTTTGGGTGATTACTAGTTACTACAATCATTCATTATGAGTTTTCTTACACGTCCGCCCTTGGAGTGTTAAATATAGTGAAATCTTCTAGATTATGTGGATCTTCTTCGGTTTGTACCCGTTTTACTTGTACGGGCTCCCCATTTTGAAACAAGATGATCATAAGACGTATCTCTTGGTGTAGTGCAACAAAAATTGTACTTTTGTAAAAAAATAAAGTACAAACTAGAGAACATTCTACGGAATCTAGAAGATTATGTTGAATTTGACATATATAAGGGTAGACGTGTAAGAAGACTCATAGTTAAGGAGGCTGATTGTAATTATCCAAGCTTGATGGATTTTTCGATAATTTGACCTTATCTCAAGGATGTGGCCGTAACTTACCCTTTCATATTGAATGGTGATGGATGTAAAAATAAAATTTCAAGATTCAATACAAAAAACTCATTTGAAATAGAAAGAGTTTTTGGAAAAAAGAGAAAAATAAAAGATACTTGAACTTATCTCTTACTTGTATTGTTTTTTTTGTTTTTGGAAAAAAAGAGCAAAACAAAAGATACATGAACTCATTTCTTACTTGTATTTTTTTTTTCAATGAAGGAACCCGCAGCCAACCCATATAGGTGCACTGGGTAAATCTACACTCTCGTAGGATAGCTCGCAAATCATACAACAAATGTAAACTACATTAAGTTAATCATGTGTGATAAACTCGACCTAGCGACCGTTGATGAGGGAATTCGAACCTGGGTCAATTGACACAGGCTCACTTGCTCCAACCGTTAGATCATCCCTTATGAGACATCTCTTACTTTAAAATATAAGTAGAGTTGAACAATAAAATAATATTTCCTCAAAAAAAAAAAAAAACAATAAATGAAAAAGTGTTATACAATAATTCTTTTTTTTTCTGTATTTGGAAATAAAAAAAAATATTAAAAGTGAAACAAATTCTTAATGACTAATAATCATATTTAATCATTTTTAGTCAAAATCAAATCTATATTCTTAATTTTTTGTTTTATCATAGAAATATAAAATTTTTTTATTATATTTTTACAATAGAGAGACACATAATTTTTGTTTTAAGTAAATTCCCAATTTCTCAATCTAATATTTTTATTTCCATAAATCATTTAACCTAGTTCTTAAAATATATCTTGATTATTTCCCACTTTGATTTTATAATTCTAGTTAATAATTACATACAAAGGTTAGCTTATACTATAGATAAACACAATACACACACAACAAACAGCTAAAAAAACAGACACTGGCACTATACACAAGGAAACACACACAAAAACCCATGCACACAATTTGCACATAGAAAACATAACACATGCACTCAAATTCCACACACAAAAGCACATACATGCACACGTCCTATAAAACACACACACTTCACACACTACAAAATCCAAAAGAAAGCACAATATACTGCACACTTTCCCAAGAACAGGCTTTAATTAATCCAGCTTTCATTTACAAATCCATGATAATCAGATTAATCAATACATAGCTCAAAATTTAGAGTTCAAGTAAACTTTTACAATTTTCAACCCAACCAACCAAATCGAAAAGTTAGCATTTCTACACAAGTTCGCCTTCAGCTAGGACCATACAGTCTAATGCTATGTTCGATCCGAACATTGCAATACGGGCAGTTCGCTCCTACTGCACTGTAGTTCCTTTCGAAGCAAGGAAAACAGAATACTTGATGCGTGCACGGTAATAACACAACCGACACATCATTCTGCAAGCACATCATGCAAGTGTTGCGCCCAATTCTTCTTTCAGAGGAATACTCCATTGTAGCGCTCGATTCTGAAGACCTTGCATTCTCCGTGAGTTGTACTTCTGCCATTTGCTGACATAAGCGGAGACGCAACAACTCGTCTTGAAGTATTCGACAATCGTCCATTTCTACATGACTACCTAACTCCACTTTTTGTTGCAGTCGTAACAACCCCGTTCTTGCATTGGCTTTTCCAATCTCAAACATTCTAGCTTCTCCGGCAACGAGGGCAACCATGTCCTCTTTTGCCTTAATTTCTTGCCTCCATTTCACCTGCAAGTAGAAATCAAAAAGGAAATTCACACTTCTCCCAAAGATACTATGAATTCATGGATCATTTTTCGTATTTATATATTTACTATCTCTTAGTACGACACTGTTTTCATAACTGCGCAATATAAGCACTACTCTTACTCTCTAAATAGTAAGTACAATGTCATTTATGTAAATAGTTCCATTGTAGTACTAACTACATAATCAATTCAATCATACACGCAATTTTTTTCAACACAAGAATGGAGGATTAATGTCATATCTATATATTAGTCTCTCTTAATACGGCACTGTTTTTGTAAATGCGCTGGCAAAGACAAAAAATGAACCAAAGAAGCAGAAGATAAGCACTACTCGTACTCTAAATACGACTTTGTATATATAAATAGTTCCACCATCGTACAAAAACTACATACTCAATTCTATCATACATGCAAAAAAATTCAACACAAGTTCACTTTCATGTGTTGAACATTAATGTCGTATCTAAATCTAACACCAGAAAAGGAAGGACGCATAAAAATATAAGCAGTGGTACTCTCTTTTAATACGACGTCGTTTTGGAACTGCACTGGCAGAAATAAAATAATTCCAAAAGGCACGATATAAGGAGTACTCTTTCTATATATACGACGTCGTTTCCTAAGTGTGCTGGCAAGAAACATATCTAACAAGCAGTACCTGTGGGGCCCACTTAATCAATAAGCCGGTGTTTGTCCCCATTTTCACTTACATGTAATATATATACTCTCTACATAATCAAATTAATCATACACGCACACCTTTTCAATACAAGTTTACTTATTAAGAACAAATCAAAAAGGAATTTCCGACTTCCCCCAAACATACTATACATTCATTGAGCAATAATGTCATATCTATATATACAATACCAGCAAAGAAAAGAGGAAAAAACAATATAAACAGTAGAACTCACTCTTAAAACGACGTCGTTTCGCAACTGCACTGGCACAAAAATAATAACCAAATAGGCACCATATAAGCAATACTTTTTTTCTTACTACGACGTCGTTTCCTAACTGTGCTGGATTTTTTTTTTATCGAGTTTAATAATTGTGTAGAAATATGCCAAGAATAATCTAATTTAGATTTGAGTGTCTCATATATGCCAAGTTTGTACGAACAGAAGAAAGTGCTAAATTTCATACTTTCTATGCTCCTGCTCTGCTTAAAAGTTTTGAAAAACTATTTAAAATAAAGATAAGACCAATATAGCAAAAAAATTATCAGCATTACGTCTTTCTAGTTAAGGAATTAAATTACTTTTTAGATACTCTCTACAGGACAAGTCCTCATTTTTTTATAATAAAATTATTATAAATTTCTAGTAAAGATGTTTTACGAATGATTAATTAGCAAAATTTCCCAATATGTTACATGTGAATCCATAAGTAACATTCATACTCCTTTACTTGACCACGACAAAGCTTTTATTGATGATAAATCAAATGGAATTATATTTTTCTTGTTGAGGGTAATCTTCATACATATACAATTTACTTATTATCACAACCAAGCCGATTGAAAAGGATTATGTTTTCAGTGCTCGAACATAATTTACTCATTGGTTGATTCTTAACAAAAATATGTGTTTTGTCCGGCGATAATTAGCTTTAATATGAATAACCAAAAAGAATTTGAACAAATCTTATGATCTGTAATTTTAAAATATCTCCCCACCACTACACAAAGGCTTATTGGAAAACAATTGTCACACAAAGACTTTTGATGAATGGAATTTGAAGTTTAACATATTCCCCCAGTCGTGAACATGCATAATATTCGAATCAATTTTTTTTATCCATAAGGTTATAATGACTTCAAAAAAAATATATATCATATAGCATCAAGGAGTATCATCTTTTTGTCCGAAAAAAATATGCAAAACTAGGGAAGGAATGGAAACGCAAAAGAGAGCAAGATAAAAATGTTTATCACTTCGTTAATTCAGAGATGTAAAAAAAAAAAAAAAAGAATTACCAGACAATCAGAATTTACATAGATATTCAGTAGATATAATTCAATAGAATGAATAATTTACCTTAGTTTCCTCGGCTTCTTCCTTAGCTTGAAGCAACTCTAGTTTCATCTACATCGCTCTCTGCTTTTCTTCGTCGCGCTGCGATCGATAATTGCTAATCTGCTTTTCAACATCCGAAAGATTTTTCTTCCATTTATTTTTCCGCTTACGGATTTCTTTCAATTCCCTCTCGGACTCGGATCCATTCAACTTAAGAGCTTCAGGGTCTGCTCTTATCTGGGCATTTTGGGTCTATAGCCTTCTCACAGAATCAATGACGAAGTTTGCATCCAAATTCACTTTGCGAAATACTGTTCCATCGTTGTGTTCTTTTTCAGCATGTAGTTTTTCATCTTTCATCTTATCCTTTTCCGAAGACGCCTCCCTCCTTAAAAGATTCAGTTCCATGAAATCTTTTCTGAACCTTCTCGCTGAATCTACCAGTTTCCTCTGAGCCCATTCTTTCTGCTCCTTCGTTTTTTCTTGTAAGTCTCTGGTTGTTTTTACCAGATCTAATATCAGAGCATTTTCCGGTCCATCGGAATTGCTGTCCAGAAATTGGTCGAGATATGTCTCATAGGAGCAGCCTGTTGTGGGTGAGAGAAAGTCAGTACACACAATATCACTTGTAATAGCATCTTGCGTAATAACTGGATCCCCATTCCTCTGCATATCATCTCTCAGGTTAAGGACGTTAAATGCCAAATAAGATTCTTGTAAAGGTGTATAATTTATTCTTTTCATAAGATCCATGAGCCGGAATGCTATCAGAAATCTTGATGTTAGGTGGAACACGACCCCACTTCCTGACTAAAAGATGCCACATGGCATCATACCTTCGTATGTCTGGGCGAGTCCGCATACATAATCGACGAGAGTTTCGAACATTGATTTATATAATTCATCCATGTCTTTGAAAGCTCGTCTTTTCAACTCAATCGTTTTTTCGATGGAAGCAATCGAGTTTGTCATAATGTTACTGAGAGGATCCATTTGGCCATGGATAAACCCAACACTCAAGATTGCTTTTTCTATTTTTTGCCAGACCATATCCGGTTTTGAGCAACGAATCTTTGGCTTTAGCATATAATGTTTCACTCTTGATATAAAGAAATCTCTCTAGTTCTTTTTCGTCATATCCGGATGTACTTATGCTCACGGCATTACTTATACTAGATTCAGGCTTCTTGTCGATTACATCAGAACTATGTGATTTATGTTTTCCTTTGCCCTTGTGTTGTTTACCTCGTTTTGAACCAGCCATGGATACAAGCTGTAAACATATACAACCAAATTAAACGATGCAAGAAAAAACATTGATAGACATAGACGGATCTCACTAATATATATATATATATATATATATATATATATATATATATATATATATATATATATATATATATATATACTAAGAAAAAATGATGCAAAAAGATATAAGAGTGAACCATCATTTTCTTATCAAAAATATTAAGGCTTTAATTGAAGAATGTTGCAGAAATCAAATTTGGCAGCAATATTAAACATCTGATGATATTCACTGTTTCATCTAATGTGTTAACCTTAATGCTTAAACAAATAACCAACAACCTGTGTACGAAAACAATAACTAAAATAATAAAAATAAAAACTAAAGTTTTCGTTACTGATAGAAAGATCCAACGTGCTCATACTTCCCCACAAATCCTTCATACATATATACGTATATATATACAAATAAAACAAAACTCTGCAGATCAATAGAAAAATAAAGTATTTTGGCATAAAGAAGTGCTCTTGTACAGATCTTTGGTTTTACCAAATAAAGACATGGAGCAACCGCTCTGTCACAACATCATAAACCCTTTACAGATAAACAAATATACAAACTTTTAATAAATCCATTCCAAAATAATAATAAAAAAAGGCCTGATTTTATGGCTAATGTGTATGAAATCAAGGTAACTATCATATCATACTTAAAATTTAGTTGTATTGATAACTAATGCACACACACACACAAATGAATGAAAAATAGAATCCGAAAAAAAAAAATCAAAATTATCAGAAATAGATTTTAAGGCTTAAATAGTTACCAAAACTATGAAGGACGAGTCTGCGATGGGAAGATTCCAGTCATTGCTCCTCGAGAAATATAAAATAAGGGATCACTTAGATTAAATCCATGCTCTCCGAACCTAGTCTAAATTAGCTAAATAAATGGCAGAGGAAAAATCTAGACAACCAAGATGATATAGGAAAAATCTCCTTTCATTTAATGGATTGAATTGACAGATAAGAATGTAGAAGAGATTTGAAATAAGATGAGGTCGTATTTAATGTACGTAAAAACTTCCAAAGATGAATTAAAAAATGGTGGAAGTATTTAGACACAAAGATTTGTTCGTGTACAGATCTTCGTTTTTACCAAAAAAATGCATGAAACAAATATTCCTTCACCACATCATAAACCCAACCAATATAAGCAAATATAAAACATTTAAAAAATACATTCAAAAAATAAGAAAACGAGAATCACTAAAAATTTTCAAAAATTGATTTTATGGTCTAAATAATTACCAAAACTTTCCTGGACAAGTCTACAATGGTAAGATTCGGCTACTGCTCCTCGATAAACAAAAAATAAAATAAGAAGTTATTGTTTTTAGGTTATAACTTTGCTCTCTTAGCCTAGTCAAAATTCACTCAATAAATGGCAAAAAGAAAGTAACAAAGAAAATCTAGACAACAAAGACGATATAAAAAAAATCTGCTTTGATTTAATGGGATGGCATTGACAGATAAGAATGTCGAAGAAATTAAAAATAATATGAGGTCATATTTAATGCATTGTAATATTATGACATATATGGAGAATTTTCCTAAATGGTTACAACAATAACCAGTTCAAAAAAATTAAAAAATGAGCAGACACTTGGCTGGAAGTTTGAAATGAGCCTTGACGTTCGGATTTTGGGCTCAATTTTCTTGCATGTAATGTGAAGGATTTTATATAGATTTGACCAAATTAAATATATCATCTCCCTTATAATTTTATATTAGAAAAATTAATATGCAAAATCTATAGATAAAATTCAGTAACTACTTACCTCGTTGCTAAATTTAAATTGAATAGATTTTGAATAGACTGAAGCATAATGTTTTAGGCCAGCCACCTTCGTCTTCACTATGTCATATCCATTTTTAAGGCTTCTTTAAGGACTCAATAAAATAAGAAGTGATTGTTTTTAGGTTATAACTTTGCTCTCTTAGCCTAGTCAAAATTCACTCAATAAATGACAAAAAGAAAGTAAGAAAGAAAGTCTAGACAACAAAGACGATATAAAAAAAATCTGCTTTGATTCAATGGGATGGCATTGATAGATAAGAATGTCGAAGAAATTAAAAATAATATGAGGTCATATTTAATGCATTGTAATATGATGACATATATGGATAATTTTCCTAAATGGTTACAGCAATAACCAGTTCAAAAAAATTAAAAAATGAGCAGACACTTGGCTTGAAGTTTGAAAAGAGCCTTGACGTTCGGATTTTGGGCTCAATTTTCTTGCATGTAATGTGAAGGATTTTATATAGATTTGACCAAATTAAATATATCATCTCCCTTATATTTTTATATTAGAAAAATTAATATGCAAAATCTATAGATAAAATTCAGTAATTACTTACCTCGTTGCTAAATTTAAATTGAATAGATTTCGAATAGACAGAAGCAAAATGTTTTAGGCCAGCCACCTTCGTCTTCACTATGTCATATCCATTTTTAAGGCTTCTTTAAGGACTCAATAAAATAAGAAGTGATTGTTTTTAGGTTATAACTTTGCTCTCTTAGCCTAGTCAAAATTCACTCAATAAATGGCAAAAAGAAAGTAACAAAGAAAATCTAGACAACAAAGACGATATAAAAAAAATCTGCTTTGATTTAATGGGATGGCATTGACAGATAAGAATGTCGAAGAAATTAAAAATAATATGGGGTCATATTTAATGCATTGTAATATGATGACATGTATAGAGAATTTTCCTAAATGGTTACAACAATAACCAGTTCAAAAAAATGAGCAGACACTTGGCTTGAAGTTTGAAAAGAGCCTTGACGTTCGGATTTTGGGTTCAATTTTCTTGCATGTAATGTGAAGGATTTTGTATAGATTTGACCAAATTAAATATATCATCTCCCTTATAATTTTATATTAGAAAAATTAATATGCAAAATCTATAGATAAAATTCAGTAATTACTTACCTCGTTGCTAAATTTAAATTGAATAGATTTTGAATAGACAGAAGCAAAATGTTTTAGGCCAGCCACCTTCGTCTCCACTATGTCATATCCATTTTTAAGGCTTCTTTAAGGAATCAATGAAATCCCGTTGTGGCAGATTTCTCAATGCATAGTGGTCCACGATAGTATATGCAAAACGTTCCAAGCAAATGAGGATCTTCGAAATCAAGCAGAAGATTTCTGAATGATATTAGAAAATTAAACCACAAATGACGATAAAGAAGACACACATACTATTTATTATCAGCTACATTCGTATGCATGTTTATAATTCGACATCTAGTTTGCAAACTAAAATTATGTTTACAACCCTGGTATATTATCTTTCTTCTTTAAGATGTGACAACGCACACAAATGAAAAATATATAAATGAACTACTGCAATCATCGTCACCCACTGGATACACTATGTCTCTTTCCCTGATAAGGAATCTTTCGAATGATATTAGCAAACAACTAATGAGGATAAATAAGGCACACGTATTATTATAATCAGCAAGAAAGTATGTTCTGTTTGTGCAACCTCTCTTCTTATTTGCTACAGAACAAAGTGTGATTAAGCTTTAAAATTCTCAGCTGGCAATTTTTGCAATGAACTAACTAAGGCCTTGTTTGGTGACTTTGTTTGGTTTCCAAGATAAGATTAGCAAAGATAAAATTAAATAATCTAATGACAACCCAATTATTTTATCGGACCCCAAGACGTCCAACAAAAAAACTTATTAAGAGGTAAGATAAACCATGACAACATAATATTTGTGAGTCGACACGGCAAGTTATTGGGATACCAAACATCAAACAAAGTCCAATTATTTAATTAATAATGACTAATGTCCCCAACCAAATGAGGCCGAAGTTGAAATTTCTGATCTTTGTTTTCCTGATTAGGAATCTTCCTGGACTAGCTAAGGTGAAATTTCTTGTAAATTAGTAAGTTAAAAACTCGATTCAGCCTCAATTCAAAACTCGGTTGCATGCATAAAAATCACAGCAACAACATGGCAACGTGTGTACGAGAATATAAGAACATAACTCGTCAAAATACGAAAAGATGGAAGTCACCATCAACATCGAGCTTCAGATATGGGAAAAGGGGGCTGAGGCGAAAAAGGGTTTGATGAAACGGCGGCGTTTCCACTGGCAATGATTCATCATAGTGAAGAAGATTACACCACGAAAGTTGGATTTGATCGGAGAGATGAATCAAACGAATAAATGATAAAAAAAATAGAGAGGTAATTTAAGAAGATGCAATTGTTCAACGTAACAGACACTAACATTCCTTAACGTCCTACTTATTTTGATACTTGATTCCAATTAATCACACTTAGTGATGGAATATATACATATACTAGTTGAGAGGGGCACCGCGTAGTGCGCGGTGCTGTTTGCCCAGTATTAATGTCTAGTTTAAGGGTGAAAGTCGGATGGATCGGATAAAATTAGTTTTTCAAAATGTTTTTAAAGTGGTCGGAAGTACAAAATCAATTCCAATATTTTTTTGTATAGATGTTCAATATATTATTTCAAATTATTGAATTGAATTTTTGTGATGAATAAATTTAGTAAATTATATTTTTTAAAAGATAATAATATTATAATTATTCACAAATAATTCAAAATAAAAAAAATTTAAAAACCCGATTGGCCACCGGTTGAACCGGTTCAACCGTGACCCAGTTGGCTAGCCGGTTCAACGTCTGATTCAGTTTTTAAAACATTGGATTTAAATATTTTATTTTTGGGGACTAAACTAATATAAAATAAAAGAAATATAAAGAAAAGGAAAAAAAAAATTGTTTGGTACAGAAAAAAATTAAAAAAAATGTAGACGAACCAATGTGCGGTGAGTGGTGCCTATGAGAGTCGTAATTACGTAGCTTATTTAATGAAAATAATTTGTGTTCTCTGTGAGTTTTTAATATAAAAAATATTTAATTTGGGAAAGAAAGAAAGAATTAATGTACATGTAATAATAAGAAGATAAAAAAAATTGTGATATTTGGAGCCACATGGAAACAATGTAAACTAATCTCAATATGAGAGCACCAACAATTGTGTCGAATAAAAGAGAACAAAGGCAGGAGAGAGAAGTGAAAGAATTATATAAAATAAAGACATGAGAGAGAAAATCGGTGCTGCACATGCAGTATTGCGCCAGCAACCGACGGCGGGCCCCTACAGCAAGGTACCGACCTCATTAAATAAAATTGGAAAAGAAAAATGCTGCTAGTTGCTTTTGGAGTGGAAAATACTAAAACGATGTCGTTTTATTATGGGCCGAAAAAAAAAAGGAAAAAAAAGCTAGGAGAAGCTTGGGCCATCCATTCTTATATATAAGTAATACACACACACACACACACACACACATATATATATATATATATATATATATATATATATATATATATAATTAACTAAAATGCTAATTGTAGCGGGACTTTTACTGAAATTGGCTTACTTGCAACGGTACTTTCATTTCACATTTTTCCAACTTTCTAAAAAATTCAAAACGCTCTTAACTTAAAAAAGTCGAAAAAAAAGAATTTGTTGTTTGTTTGATAAATAAACTACCCGACAACAACAAATAAGATAATGGCCGATTCGGATGACTTCTACGAGGTAAAATCGAAGAAATTAGTGATTTTTTTTTCAGCGGTAATATCGTGTTGTCAGCACGAGAACCCAAATTTTTGGGGTTTTCCGTGCACACAACACGGGAAAATCAAAATTAAAAAAGAAAAAAGGTTCAATCGTCCTGTGGAGAACGGGAACTTGGGGTTCCCGTGTCCTAGAGGACGGAAACTTGTGTTTCCCGTATCCTAGAGGACGGGAAACACGAACATTCGTCCTCTAGGGCACCGGAACCCCAAAATTTATTTATTTTTAATTTATTTTTTATTTTTATTATATTTAATTCATAGTGTTATTAATATACTAATTGTTATTTGTTATACCTTGATAGGCTAGTGATGGTGATTTTGATGATGAGTTTGCAACTGAATATGACAACGAGTACGAGGATCCCTACATGTGTTATGATGTACCTCAAAACACACCAACAACTTCTGAGGATCACAGTCAATATTTCAATGTGGATGTTGAGTTTGAAATAGGGAAAGAATTAGTGGTATGGGCAAAAAAAACGGATGCTACTCACGGTCATCGATTGATAGTAACTTCAAGCCAAAAAAACGTTTATGTAGTAATTAGATGTCATGTGTCTAGGAAGGGACGTAAAAAACCAACCGAAGGTGTGAAGCAACGAAATGTGGGAACAAAGAAATGTGGATGTCCGTTTCGTATATACTGTAGCGGAAATCAATACGGTGGACTATGGCGAATGAATTTAAAAAATAGCATCCACACTCACGCGACGCTACCGTATCTTAACGGACAAGGACCGGATAGTCGTTTGACACTAGAAGAATACGAGGTAGTGAAGTTACTTAGAAGGAGCCACGTGAAGCCGGCATTAATTATGGATCGATTGAGGAAGGATAATCCACAGACATCGACGAGCGTGAAACATGTCTACAACCAACTTGAGAAGATGAAGAAAGAGAATATGGTGGGGAAGACTGTGATACAACACGTGATGTCGAATCTTCAAGAATCTGGATATGAATATCGGTATCGAAGTAATGAAGCTGGTGATACACTTACTGATTTGATGTTTGCCGCTCCTATTTCATTGAAACTTTTGCGGTTATTCTCTCACGTTGTATTGATGAACTGCACTTACAAAACCAATAGGTATGTTGTTAATTAGTATTTAGTATTGGGTTATTGTATATTGATTGCATTTGATATTTATGTTTTTATGTAGGTATGTGATGCCACTTCTAGAAAGAGTTGGGAGCACCCCTGTTGGTTTCAATTTTACAATTGTTGTTGCTTTCATGTCACATGAAGATTCAGACACATGTGCATGAGCTTTGAGTTGTTTGAAATGTGCATTGGGGAGGCTGGTACCTGATGTGGTATTGACGGATCGTGAATTGGGACTCATTAAAGCAATGCCCCAAATATTTCCAGATTCTGCACATTTTGTAACACCCCGTAATTTATGCGAGAGTCTATTGTAGTAAATAATGAGATTTGGGGCGGATGTGTTATTAATAGAACAGTTGGGGATAAGTATAATAATAATTTTATAAACTTGGCAATCAAGTTTATGACTTGGTAATCCCCGATAAATACCTCATCGTCTTTTGTCTTCTCTCTTTCTCTCTCCGCTCTCTTTCTCTCTCGACTACTCTCTCCTTCTCTCTCTCGGTTCTTGGCTGAAATTCCATAAATTAATTGGAGAAAATTAAAATTCAAGAAGGGGTTTAAAGAAGTGAGGAATATGAAACAAATTTGAGGTTGGAATTGCAAATCCCCAATTCCAATTATCAGCAAAATTAGGGATGCGTGATGCCTTTAGGAAGGGGTTTTAATGATCCGGTGATATTGGTGGAAAGCCTGGGAGGTCGTCTTTCCTGTGGTGACGGCCTCCAGCTGTGGTCGCCGGAGATGTTTGCCGGAATCGGACAAATAAGACAGAAGGTTGCTGAAATTATATTTTATATTTCGGGTTCGGACAAATAAGACAGAAGGTGGAGTTTCGACGATCCGGAGGTGCCGTTGGAATCCTTGGTGGTGTTCTCCAGCATAACTGACCGACGGTGATTGCCGGAATTGGGCGAGAAGTTAAGCCTGCTAGCTGGACTTGTAATAAAATCTGCTGCCGCACCTGTTTTCGGAGCCAAAATCGAAGGGTTTGTAGTAAGAATTTGGGAATAATTCCTTCACAAAACTCGTAGAGGACCTCGAAAAATATTCGTAAGTGTTAAATTGTTTCGAGTTAGAGTATTATAGCCTTTTAGAGATGACAATTTGACGGCAGTGAGTCTGCCAGAAAATGGCAGTTTTGATTAATAATCTTCGTTGGGTTTTATTACTGTCTTAGGATACAAATTTGAGATATGTTTTTTCAGTAAAATTTTAGATGAAGTTCTCATCTTCGATATGGTATATTGTTTGGCCGATTTGGATAACTTTACAAACAATTATAAATTTTACAATAAACTGTACCAGAAAAGAGAATTTATCCAAAATTCTAGCAGTTTTCTGTAATCATCTTTTGGGGCTGTTTTGAATATGTTGGGATCATAATTTGTGATCAGAGTGTTCAGTGAACATGTAGATGCACCTGTTGTCTTTCATTTGGCATATTACTTTCCCAATTTGGATAATCGCACCAATTGTTATATTTTTCGAATACACAGTGCCAGCGAATGCATTTGTTTAAAAAACCTGGCAGTTTCATGCAATCATTTTTCCGGGGCTGTTACTGCTGTGTTAGGTCATTAATCTGGGGTTGGTTTCTAAAGTGAACTTGTAGATGAAGTTTATATCTTTAATTTGATATATAGTTTAGGCTATTCGGATAAGTACGCTGATCGTAGTGATTGTTAGAATTCACCGTGGCGACAAGAAATTCTTAATAAATGTTTAAAGAAATTGACTATGTAAGTCTTATTAAGTGATAAATATTTGTATAGGTGTTGAGGGTATTAAAAGCTCTCACTCATTCAAGGCTTGAGCATGACTCGAGAGTAAGGTGTTTTTATAACACTTGCATTGGACTTCAGGTGAGGATCCCTATCCCTTGCCTATTCTTTCTGGAAAAACAGGATATATGCCGAGCACTCGTATCGTTCGGTTGATTATTGTTATTATTCGTCGTTTAAATTTAATATATATTTATTGTCCCCTATCTTGTGAACTAATTTGATTTCCGAGAAGTTGTTGATTCTTAAGCTATTGCAATCTTTGATCGTTTCGAAATCCTTTTCGTGGAAAGAGCTAACAAATCCTTCCCCTAAAGAGTAGAGGGAGAATTCTTGAATTCTTACTCAAACATGCAACACCACTAGTATTTTCGGTTTTTATGTGATTTAATTGTTTATGCTTGCATATTATGTCATTATATGTCTTAGATGATGATTGCATGTTAGTGTTTTGAAAAGATAACTTTGTTTTTCAAGTTTTATGTTTTTTAGAAAATTTGGGGAAAAATGCTTAAATTGCTTATTTGTCTTAATTAGTGCCTTGCATGTGTTAATCTAGTGCTTGATTGTTGATTTGTGAAAAGAAAATGAATTTTTGGCCTAGCCATGAAAGTTTCGGATTTTTTGGGGCAAAATACTTAAATTGCTTATTTGGCTTAATTAGTGCCTTGGATGTGTTAATCTAGTGTTTGGTTGTTGATTTGTGAAAATAAATTGATTTTTGGCTTAACTATGGAACTTTCAAATTTTTGAGGTAAAGTTGCTTAATTGCTTATTTGGTTTATTTGGTATCTTGCATGTGTTGATCTTGTGTTGGTTGTTGTTTTAAGGCCTTGCATGTTAGGACTTAGTGATTGATTGTTGATCTAATGTCTTGCATGTTAAGATCTAGTGATTGATGGTTGATCTAAATTAAAGTCTTACATGTTAAGATCTAGTGTTTTCTATGAAAAATGATGAATGAACTAAGAATTTGTACTAACTTGATTTAAAATACTATTGCATGTGTAGATCTAGTGAATTTACTTGAATAAAATGAAAAGATGAAAGTCTTGAACTTTATTCTTGTAAAATGCTAGATTTAATGAACTTTTGATTTTAGATTGTCTTTGCATGTTAAGATTTCGGTTATTTCTTGCAATTGATTATGGATTATGTTTTTATGGCTAAATGATTTTGTGAAACTTTATTTCTATTTTGCTATGTGCTCTTGCTTGCATATGTGTTGATCATTGGGTCTCATGAATTTTTAAAAGGTAAAAATATGTTGGAAGGTCTTTCGAGGTTACGGTAATTATCCGGGGTACGACGAGTCGGTACCGTAGGGCCTAGGGGTGGTTTGATTCCACGTAGATAGACGGATTCGTAAAATATGAGGTTATTTACCGGGAACTTAGATTGATTCTTCCAAAGGGATTCCCGATGATTTTTCATGTCATGCATGTCTCATTATGGTGTTGAGGATATAGATGGGAAAATCTCACTCTATGGTCTTGGGATCGTAGGTTTATAAAGGTGGGTGATTATCATTCTATAATCTTCAATACGTGTCATGGCATAGGGTTATATAGGGTGGGATGTTCTCACTCTATGGTCTTGGGATCATAGGGTTATAAAAGTGGGAATGTATCTCACTCTATGCGTGTGACAATTATGTGACGAAGAACTCCGACGAAAAAGGGAAGTATATGATTGCTTTAATTTATGTTGCATGTCCATGTATAAGACATATGTATATATATATATATATATATATATATATATATATATGCTCTATGTGCTATGTGTATTCGATAATACTTCAAGATTCTCATTGAGTCCTCAAAGGCTCATATAGGTGTTGTATGTTTGTAGGTATACCCAATTTGGAGCCCCAGGAGTGAAGTTGGGAATCGAGCTTGGGAATCGGAAGGAGATCGTATGGAGGGGTTGTGGATTGTGTTGGCTCTTAATTTAGTTATGTGGTTTTATTTGTATAATATGCTTGTAAAAACTTTTGATACAATTTTAGGTATTTTCTACCGTTCGATTCCTCCGATAGGTGGAAATTATTAAAGGGTTTATTAGGGATAACCCCCTTGTTCATATTTTCTAATGAGGTAGATCCAATTTTTTTTCCCCTTTTTGAGATAGACCTATTTTGCCAACTTGGCAAAATATATTATATAATTTTCCTTTAATACCCCTGTTTTATTTTTAAACGACATTTATTTCCTTTACTACGTGATTTGAGATTTGCTGATACGTTGCCTAAAATCACGGAATAAAATTACGTGAGATCATTGGCCGTTATATCAAATCGTGTACAATATTTTTCGAAGGTTCTCTTCAGCGTTCCAGCGGTTTTTTATCGTCTTTGAAGATTTCTGCACCGTCGTTGAAATAGGATCGAATTTGAGCGTTCGTTGTTGGACGTTGTTAACCGGGTATGAATGCGTTATTCATTTTTATTTTTCGCTCAATGTCTAGGATTGTCGATTACGGTGGTTAGAAATTTTTAAGAGTTGTGTTGATACTTGATTCTATTAAGTAGAACGTTTTTTAACAAAATTATTCCGTCATATATACATCGTTATTTTTGGCGGATGATGTTTGTTTGGAAGAGGATTGACAGAGTTAGATGAGGATGGTTCACGCATATCGGACCAGAGTTGTTTTATATGAACATCGTAGTTGGTTTACGCATTAATTGAAATAACTGTCCGCTGTCGTGGAGTTCATGAGTCTGATCCCGGTCGAAAGTTGGTTTATTTGTTTATAACAGCGGATTTTAGGACGCTGGGTAGTACATTAAATTCGTAGTATTTTTTAAGTTATCGTATGAATTTTGCATTTTGAGTTTATTTTTGATCATATTAATATATTTTTTAGTATTCTGCATTTTTAATGTCGTATCATATTAATATATACATCGTTATTTTTGGCGGATGATGTTTGTTTGGAAGAGGATTGACAGAGTTAGAAGAGGATGG
This sequence comes from Erythranthe guttata, assembly GCF_000504015.1. The sequence goes on along the minus strand of NW_012193888.1, from coordinate 638,040 downwards.
TTCACGCAGATCGGACCAGAGTTGTTTTATATGAGCTTCGTAGTTGGTTTCTGCAATAATCGGAATAATTGTCCGCTATGGTCGAGTTCATGTTTTTGATCCCGATCGATAGTTGGTTTATTTGTTTATAACAGCCGATTTAAGTGTGCTGGGTAGTACATTAAAATATAGTTCGTAGTCTTTTTTAAATTAGCGTATGGATTTTGCATTTTAAGTTTATTGTTGATGATATTAATGTATTGTCATTCAAATGTATTTGCAGTCTATTTAATCATTTTTTAGTATTCTGCATTTTTAATTTTGTTTCATAATTTTAGGCTTTTTCGATGGCGAATTTCGTACGGATTTTGTTGAGGTTTGGTGGGTTGGTTGCTATAAAGAGGTGTTTACGATGTAATGGCTCGGTAACTTCAGTTAAGTTTTAAACCGTTGTAATACAGTAGTATACTATTATGAATATCGTATGATACTACCATTATCATTTTATTATACTATTATGAGATTATTAATGTACTAGAGTTTTAACTCGACATATTGGTTTGATTGTGTTATGATGTGTTTTATGTATTTTATCAAAACCCTAGATTGAACTTATGAGATTATTAATGTACTATTTTATTGGTTATGTTGGAATACTTTACGTTGGTGTTGTTCTCAATGTTCTTGTCATTTCAGTGGTATATTGTTTGTAACACAATTCATATCACTACTATAACCGTAATACACTATCATAGCAGATCAATGTACTATATTGAAATTATTAATATACTATGTGGTTGAATAATACGGGATCCATAGTCAATTAACGAGATCCATAATCGAATTAGATCAATAAGATAGTCTATTACATGATATAAGTAAAATTACCCTAATTGATTAGTATTTCAAACAAACATATTATTCAGTTTCCATATATATTATTATTTTTTCATATATATTATTATTTACCTTAATCGTTTTCATATAATAAGGAAAATTACCCTAATTGATTAGTATTTCAAACAAACATATTATTCAGTTTCCATATATATTATTATTTTTCCAATAGTCAATTAACTAAACCCATAGTCGAATTAGATACATGAGATAGTCTATTAAAATATATGAGATAGTCTATTAATTTTAAAACACAAATCCGCCGCCGTCACTTCTCAAATCTAGGGTTTTGATGATTCTTCGGTCCATAGTCGATTAACGAGATCCATAGTAAAATTATACCAGTGGGATAGTCTATTAAATGATATGGGATAGTATATTAATACAGATGTAATTCGACTATGCATCTCGTTAATCAACTATGGGCCGAAGAATTATCAAAACCCTAGATTTGAGTAATCCTAGATTTGAGTAACTCTAGATTGGAGCAGTGACGGCGACGGCGACGACGGCGGCCAATGACGATATCACTTCTGGTGGATGTCCTGCCCATCAATTGTTGCAATATCACTGATTTAGTGCTCGAATTCGGTATGCGATTATAACAGATCTGCAATTACACAAACGTGATAGTCGATTTAGCCAAAACATGTCAACAAATCGATGGATGATAGCGATTCAGCGAGTGGCGACGACGTACCTACGACAGCTTTCTCGGAGTGCACGAAAATCGTCGTTTCACGGCAGTGCAGACGTCTTCCCCTTTCAATCGGCCGTACCGGGAAGTTGTTCTGGGAGGTTTTGCAGTTTATTCGATAGTGGGTTTGGGATGATAGTGATTTAACGGGAAAATAGGAAGGGATTTGATTTTATTTCAGAAGGTAAAGTAACGGGTTTTGTGGGATTTGATTGAGGGAAATTATGTAATTAGGAAAAGTTTGGGCTGTTATCAAAATGGCAAATATAAATTTGGGTCTACCCCTATTATTTGAATGTTTAAGGGGTTTATATCTAATAGACCCATTATTAAAAGACAATATGTGTAATAGTAATTAGGATTACTCCATTTTGGATATTTAACTGGTAATCCGTAGTATTTTGTAAACTAAAGCAAATTTTACTATGTATATGCATGCACGCTTTTCGGCTAATAACCTCTTCGTGTTTTGTCTCGATGTTTGAAAATTATTTTCATACAGGTTCTCTGCTTAGAAAATCATGAAATTTTAGAAGTCTCTGCATCTTTCTGTTTTCATCATTTTGATAGGTCTTTTGCTTGATTTGAGTAAGTATTTAATTAGTTATGAATTATTTCTCACTACTGCACTGAAACAGGGTCATTCGAGTGTTTTCTGTTACAACTAGCGTTTTACTCACTCAAATGCCTTTCTCTTACTTGTAAAATGTTTTAAACTTATTTTTCTTCCTTGGAGTAAAATTGGGTAGTTTTTTGGTCAGTAAGGAATTTATTATGAATTTTCAAAACTCCCTCCCATGTTCTGAATTTTAAATTCAGTGACTGTGCCGTTTTATTAATTTCTCTGAAATGGTCAAGCATATTTGAAAACTATTTTAACGGAGTGATTTAGACTCATGGTAGATGGTATGGTATTGTTTTTCGGTCATTTTCATGAGTAGTTTAAGAGGAAATAATTTTTAAAGTTTATGCATTGAATCTGTCCGAATTTGGATTAGGTCCATCATACCTAGTTATCTTCTAGCCTTGCATGTAGTATGTATTTGTGTTAATTGATTGATTAGGGTTTAAGTATTAAAATTTCGCGAGCAAGAAATCGAGCTCAAAATGCCGCTAACGATCCTCACAATCAATCTCGTACCATCCAAGACCTCACCGCCCTCGTCCAAGAACAAAATGAACAAATCAACCGCCTTGTTAACCTTCAAAACCGAAACCCTCCTCCACCTCCTCCACCACCTCCCCCACCTAGAAAGACAGCCCCACAAGCCATCTACGAGCGATTCTTGAAAATGCATCCTACCGAATTCCACAGCGGCCCTAATCCAACTGTTGCCGAAGAATGGATCAAATCCCTCGAAGTTATCTTCGAATACATGGTGACCGAATCCACTGCGCACTATTGTTCTTGAAGAATGAAGCCAGAAATTGGTGGGAAGGCGCAAAGTGTGGGATCGATCTAGCAAATACCACTTGGGAAGCTTTCAAAGTTCTTTTCTTCGAAAAGTACTTTTCCAGGAATGTCCGAGCACAAAAGCTTAAGGAGTTTCTCGAACTCAAACAAGGAAACCTAACCGTTGCCGAATTCACTCGTCGTTTCGAGCAAGGAAGCTTCTATGCACCTTTCATTTCCATGTACGACACCGAGAAAATGAATCACTACCTAAGGGGCCTCAACCCGATATTCAAGCGCGACGTTCGACTAACCTCTGCTTATACTTTCCGCGGAGTAGTGGACAAGGCCTTAGAAGCCGAACAAGACGAGATGGAAATCCGACAATGCAGACCTCCTCAAGATGGCTTTTCTCGACCATGGAAGAAACCGAACCTCAACAACGCCAAAGGAAAGCAACCGATCAACCGAGCAACCGCGACCCCGAGAAACAAGACCTTTTGCCCTAAATGCAATCGAGAGCACTCAGGCAATTGTGTTGCCGGAACCAACCACTGTTTTCGATGCAAGAAGCCCGGACATATGGTCCGGGACTGCCCAATCGCCCCGAGACAAGTGCCGGGACGAGTATTCGCCATCATGACTAGACACCAAGCCGAAGCCAACCCGTCAATGATCGCAGGTACCGTTAATGTCTATAATAATTCCGTGTATGCCCTCATCGATTCCGGATCAACTCACTGATTCATCTCAAGTACCCACGTTGCCGAACTCCGCCTAGTCTGTAGTCAAGCCCACGGCTAGCTTACACCTGAAGCATCGAGGGTCACACTACTCGTGCACATGAGATCTTTGAATAAACGGTCAGAGATAAAAATATTTTATCTTTGCATGATTGGAAGTCAATATGATCGAGTCCATCATTGGTGATTTGGAATTATGAATGAGAATAATAAAAGGAAAAGAATAGGCGAACATCTTAGTGAACTTTCTAAATCGGGAAGTTTCCAAATTTAGAAAGTGCACTGAATTAGGGTTTCCACTTTTAGAAAGTTGGAAATCGATAATTGGCACTCGTAACGACAAGGACATTATAATGATTCCGAAAATGTAATCGTTACAATTTTCCGATCATTGAATTGAGAGTAACGAGCAAGTAAAGAACTAACGAACTTAAGCTGTTGGGCCCGGTCCAACTTACGCCCGTTAGGGCTTTTGTGCAATACACTATAAATACTTGATTTATAGGTCTTGCAAACACACAACCCTAATACGAAACCCTAGCCGCTCTCATCTCTCTCTCGGCCAACCTCTACCCGCGGCCACCACCGCCACGGTCGCCACCATCTCGCCGGAATCCGCCATCCCTTGGCCGATTGTCTTGGTTGTTCTTTTCTCTTTTCGTTTCTTCCGTTTTATTCTAACTATTTCGTGTCTAGTGCCACGTTTTAGTAGATCAAAGTATAAGAGGTGAAATCCGAGAGGAGGAAGATCGAAGAATCGAGGAGCAGCCACCGAACCAACGGCGCACGCGCTTCCACGCGCCGCCCGAAGACAGCGCGTGATCCTCACGCGCCGACGCCGTTGTTGCTTTGCCGTCGCCGCTTCCGGATTGCACAGATTGTTTTCCGTGGCAATCTTTCTTCGTTTCGTGCGCCTACCTCACGCTTCAAGAGGTAAAGTTTCGAATCCGTAGTTATTCGATATTGATTTAATTTAGATTAAATATGTATGTTCGTATCGTAGTATATTGTATGAATTTATATATATTAGGTGATTACATGAAATTCGTTATTTACTAAGAGCCTGATTAATTGATTTAATGCGAGCAGGCTAGAAATGTAGTAGGCAATATGACTCTTGATAGAATCATCCTCTAATCAGCCGGTCCTCCTAGAGCCAGACCATGTAATACAATTGGACAACTGAAAGTATCGCACTCGTACTAAGACTTGCGTGTGCGTGGAGCCGGGACGGGAACATCATCAAAATCGCTCGCCACAGGGTCCTGCTCCTCGTCGCGTTCCTCGTAGGGGATACGGGAATCTTCCCATAAAGATCGAATGCTAACCGCCATAGATCTCGAACTCCGGTCTACGTGGGGTATCTCTCCACGATGGGTAAATCATCAGTGCCCTGCTCAATAACTCTCCTACGTCGATGAGATGCAATCATACGAATGGGCTCGGCTTCCGCTGCGGCTTCCCCGCCTCCCCCCCCATATCGAAATTTAATCTTCGGGACTTTATCCGAACTTGAAGAAGCACCCATAATCCATTTCTCCTTGTTCTGATGTGCCATCTGTATAAAGTAAATAAATTAATGAAATATAAAAAAAAATTAAACTTGAAGCTCCCGTTCTGCAAAACACAGGAACTTGAAGACTATTAAAGCACTCGTGTTCTGCAGAACGGGAGCTTCTAGATTTTTGAGTCCTTCGTTCTGCAGAGTACGGGAACATGAATAATCTTCAAGTTCCCGTGTTCTACAGAACGGGGGATGCATATTTGAAAAAAAATAAAAAATAAAAAATTCAAAATTTTTTTTGAGTCTACTGTTTTTTGGAGCACGAAAACTTGAAGAAACTTCAAGTTTCCGTGCTCTGCAAAGCGGGAAATTCAAAAAACTTGAATCCTTTGCTCTACAGAGCACGGGAACTTGAAGTTTCTTCAAGTTTCGTGCTCCAAAAAACAGACGCTTCAAATTTAGTTTTTTTTTCGAAATTTGGCTAGATCTAATCCTAAATATGTTGTTTTTACCTAAATTGTAAATAAAACTAAATAAAAGTAGTGGGATATTGAAAATTTACCAAAATCGAGCCTCGTTTGCTTCAGATTCAAAGTTGAAAAAATTTACGAAATTCAAATGTCTAGAGAGAGTTTGGGAGTAGGAGAGAGAATTTAAAAAAAAATTAAATAAAAAAGTTTCCGCTGCATTTAGTAAAAGACCCGCTGCAAATAGCAACACCCTAAACTTAATGCTAATCTCTTAAATTATATTTTTATTAATATTTATAAAAGTTGACGTCCACAATTAAGTGCTCGTATTTCATTAAATCGGTTGAACAATGTATTTCAAAAATATTAAATTTTAGATTAAAATAATTAATTTTAATTTTAAATCTGAAATTAAAAAAAAATCAAAATATAATAATGTATTAATACAATCATCGTCTTAATATAATAGTATTAATAAATAGAAATATAAATTAATCCAGTATAATTGTTCGAACATATAATAGAAATACACAATTTCAAATTATTATTATTCACAAAAAATATTGTATATTTATTAAATAGTACAATGTTAAAAAACATTGTTAATAATTTTTGTTTGGGCGTGAACATATAGGTCCCTGGTGACAAAACTTATTAGAACTAAATTAGAAGTCTAACTAAACATTTGCTTCACATCCTTTTTAAATTTTATCCCAAAAATGCCATCCACACGCAAAATATGAAATTTGCATCAAGTAATATTTAAATTGCTATTATCATTTTTTATTATGCATTTAACATTTCATTTTGCATCGAACATTTTTTTTTACGTAGAACACATTACTCTTTTTTTTTTTTGTTATTATTATTCATTTTCGTATTTTTCAGTATTTTAGCAATCTATTTTTTCCATTCTTTCCTACATAATATTGAAAATTATGTATTTAAAAAAAAACAAAACGGTCACAGTCATGTATAGACTCCCATAGGAAACTGTAGTAATCCATAGTAACCCGTAGTAATCCATAGACATCTCTGATAGCATATTTTTGAAACCCTAGCATCTCCTTCTAACCCTAGCCGTCAAACATCCATAGTAACCCATAGACATCAAATTGAAAAATCGTAGATCCATCCCACCAAACCCTAGATCCACCCACCAAACCCTAGATCCGTGACGCCAAAGACCACCCACCCCCATCCACGCCACTAAGGATACCAGCCACTCCACCCACGCCGCCATCACCTACGCCAGCATCACCGCACCACCTACACTACTCTCGAACTCCAAGCACCGCCGATGGGCCAACATCACCCTTGAACTCCGAGCGCCGCCGACCACAACGGCTCATCCAATCGTCGTCGCTTACTTACCTTGATAACTACCTTCCCTATGCCGCCGCCTCCACCGCCATGGTCGTCGCCATAGCCACCACCTTCTTCAAGTGTGAAGTGGTGGCGAGAGAGAGTGAGATTGAGCGTGAGAGAGCCATAGAAATGCGAGAAGAAGAAGAAGAAGAGGAGAAGAAGAATAATAGATGTGACGGAGAAACGTAAATAATTAGTTTATAAGATTTAGGGTATAAGGGTGAGATAGGGATTAATTTTTTTTAGGGATTTGAAGCATATATTATTTCAAATTATGGATTTAATTAAAAACCGAATTTAAACTTGTCATTTAGTTCAAATTATGTTTTGTTTGAAGGGCTCATAGGATATTATTCCCCGTTTCTTTTTATTGAATGGATATTCGAACATTCTAAAATATTGAAAAAATAAACAATTATATTTCTTTATTGTAATATTTGAATATTTAAAAAATGTTTTTTTCTGAAAATTATTAGAATATTCGTAAAAATATTGAGTATGTTGAATTTTTTCAATAAAAATATTGAAATATTGAAAATATTAATTCAATATTTTTTTTTGAATTAATAGAAAATTAAATATGGAAATAATATATATACATGTGGTAAATGTTTAAATAAGTGTACAAATGTTAAATAGGAAAGAACTTAAGTACATACCAAATTAAAAATGACAACTAATCAATTGAGGAATCCACCTCATCAATTTAATGACAACTAAGCAATTTTGATAAATGACATAGACATTTGCCACATGTCATTCATATAGGGCATATATCCTCTTTTTATAGTATATATAGATTGAATATGGAATTCAACTTTTATATATGGGTTTTTTTGCACAAGTCTCTGACCAACCATCTTTATTATTCTAGGTTCAGGGGCTATATGTCTTTTGCCAATAAGTCCATCCCTTTAATATGTATAATAAATAAATGAAAAAATAATGTATATGACGAAATTACCCCCAACTCTATACACCCAATTCTTAATTGTAACCCCAATTAAATCAATTTTGACCACAAAAATCCAATTTTGACTTTTTTTTTTCTAAAAACTTATTTTTTTTCAGAAATTATTTTTTTTGCCGCCAGTTTCCGGCGTTGACTTTTTGATTTTTTTTTACTACTGGTGTGTTTTTTCAGCCATCGGTCTCCAACGTTGACTTTTTCGAGTTTTTATTTATACTGGTCTGTTTTTTCCACCGCCGGTTTCCTGCGTTGACTTTATTTATTTTTTATTTTTTTTTACGCCCGCCGCTAAACGTTGATCGTAATTGTGTTGTTATTTACAGTAATTATACTATCAGTGACAGTAAATTAACGTAATTATATTGTCATTGACTGTACATTAACACAATTGTACTGTCGCTGACAATACATATATGTAATTGTACTGCCACTGACAGTACAATTAGAGTCAACGACAATATTATTATTTTTTATGGTTATTTTTTTTTTATTTTGTTTGATGTTGATAAGTCGACGTAATTATATTACTGACGTTGAATAAGTAAACACAATAATTTGGGTTTTTTGTTTTGTTTAAGTTATTGCCGGAGTAACGTAATAATATTACTGTCTATTATTGTGATATTACTGTAAACAGAATAATATTATTGTGGTTGACGATAATATTACTGTTGTTCCAGTAATATTACTGTCAATCACAGTAATATTATTTTTTTGGGATTTTTATTATGTTTTCCTTTGTTGAACAGTCAACATATTAATAGTACTCTATTATACAATAATAACGACTTTTTTTGTGTTAATATTATTGTGCTAGAGATTAAGATAGCAATATTGTTATCAACGACACTGTTTAAACGGGGGCCAAAAAGATGTTAAAGAAAAAAAAATTGAAAAAGTCAATGCCGGAGACCAGCGTTGACTGCCGGTCAATGCCGGAAACCGGTGGCGGAAAAATCAGGAAGAAAAAAAATATTATAAAAAGTCAACTCCGAAAACCGCTTGAAAATCAGGAAGAAGAAAAAAAAAGTCAACGGCGGTGATGAACGAAATTGTCCATAAAATTGTGTTTTGGGTCAAAATTTAATAATTGTGAAATTTGGGTTCAAGTTGAGGTTAGATTAAATTAAATGATGAAACTGGAACATATTAAAATGTGTGGGGCTGGTTTAGCCTTTAACAAACCTCTGGACCATGTGTGGACTTTTTTGTAAAAGTGTTTGTTATCTAAATCTCGTTATGAATAAGTACCCATTAATGGGCTTATTTGTATAGTGTCATTTATATATTATATAGATTATTTTTAATTAAAACAATTCAATAGACATTTAGATAAATATATAAATAAAATATTGTATACCACATAAATTGCAAACTGATTTTTGATACTTTTGGGTTGGAGTTGCTATAGATATGTACATAATTATATTTATCAGAGTTGTAGTGAAATGCATATTAGTGAAGTACAATATATAGTATACACAATTATTATTATTTTAAACAAAACAATTGAGATTTGTAATCTTTAATATTAAATAAAGTTAACAAACGACTCTAATACCAAGGATTTAGAATAGCATTGTTATATTTGAAATATATAAATAAATTTGTTTACTTTTTTTATCATTAAATTAAATTTAACACATGTTATTGAATTTATCAGTATAATCATGAGAAAGTTTATATTTTTATTAATATATAATTAAAAAAAAGCTAAATATATCATAAAATTTATTCTCACTGGATTTAGTGAAGAAAAAATAAAAGTTAAAACAAACATGAAATTCATTTAGTATAATTTTCAATTTAGTAAATAATTGGGAGTATATTACTGTACGCATGGCAGGAAAAACAAACAACGCCAATTTTCGCATTATAGTAAATTCAAACATGTATCTTTCTTTTATATAGATAATATTAATATATAATATTAAATTAGTAAAAAAGAAAAACATATTCTCTGGTCAAGTTCATGTATAATGTATAATATCAAATGATTTAGTCTGTAATATTTGTTTTTAATATAAATCCAAGTTTTTGAATTAAAATACGAAATTTCTGTAACACTACCAATCAAGCAATTATAAAAGATTTGAAATTGAATTTAACTAAATTTAAAGTAAATTAATTACCATTAAAATTATATTAATTTAAAAAATAAACTATTTAGAGTCTCCAAAAAAATTGATATATATATATATATATATATATATATATATATATATATATATATATATATATATATATATATATATATATATATATATATATATATATATATATATATATATATATATATGGAGCATTTATATAGGATATAAATATATTAATGAAATAATTAAATATATATAATTATCTTTAACATTGGGAAATGGTGACATGTTTTTTGATGATTTATTTTCACCAATCAATTTGCCACATATGATGAAATTGAATACATCTCACCAATTGAAATTGCCAAATGTCAAGCAATTGAGTGTGTAATTTAACTTTTATATATTGCTTTTGTCATGAGCCTATTTGCCATTCACCGGATATATATATACACACACACACACACAAACGACTCGAACTTGTTGATCTTCAAATCGATTCCTCCGTCTGCCCTCTTCAACGGATCGAGCTCTCCCGACATCTTTTAAGAACTTCACCCGAAATGCCGATCTTCTATATGGCCTCGTAGAAGAAACTCGTCATGTTGGAACACCTCATGTGCAAATAGGGTTGCAGCACCGGCTGCACCCTTCAAAATGTTTATGCTGAGATTTCTCGATTAAAACTCCATGGGACTCATATGAGGTTTGAGGACTTTATATAGCCACACAATTCGCCACCCTAAACCTCACTTGAGTCCTAAGAAATCAATCCTAAGGAAACAAAAAAATTCATGATCTCTAAAACCTAAATTACATATGGAAAATGTTTTATGTTATATTTATTAATCTAATACAAATACATGGAAATAAATAAAGTCCTATTTAAATATATCTTTATGAACAGATTCGGACTATATGAAATTTCCTAACAAAAACATGGAATAAAATCATTGACAATCTTTATCAACAAGGCACATATTTCGCCAAATCTGTTCTCATGAAATATGTGCCAACAATCTCCCCATTTGGTATTGATTGGTCATAATTCCATGCTACCAACAAACTCCCCCTACAAAAGAAATATACTCCCCCTGCAACACAAATTATTAGGACAATGAATTCAACATAATCATCTCAATTTTCCTACATCACAAAGTTATCAACAAGAATCATATGAATAAAAAAATTCAAAGCATGACATAGTCGATAATCAAAATATGCAAAACGCAAGAAACCATTTGTGATCAGTTTGTCCAATCGGAAGTGGTTACAACAGAGGTTGTTGCTACTCCCCATTTCCGATCAGTCTGTGCCAAATACTTCATCATGATAGATCAGCAGACTAATAATACTATAGATAAAAACCTTAACGCGTTTAGAAAAAAGATTCTTCCATTTTTCAAGATAAAATCAAATCATTTCAAAATTAGGGCTTTTGTTACAACATCCCAGAATTCTCCCTCCTGTTTCAACAGAGCACTAGTTAGAACAAAGGTCTACTAGGACACGTCAACAGATAAGGTAAGCCTCAAAAGGATACAAAAAGTCTAGACCCCCCTTAAATCAAACATCCTCATAAATCTGGAATTTAAAATATTTTCGAAAAGGAAAAGAATATCAGCCCAATATGTACCAAAGTTTAAAAAGGAAGGAAATCAAGTAAACCAAATTACCCAAATAGGAAGATTATTTTCAAAGATTAATTAAAAGAGCATTGAAAGATACAAGATAATAGGCTACTGACAAGCTCATTGTATGCACGATATACCTCGGCCACATGACCACTCTCAAGAGTTAAAAAAGGCATTTTAGGGAGTTATAAATACAAATGCAACTAGCAAATAATTAGATCATGGACTTCAAGAAGAATTACACCAAAGATAGTTGAACAACAACCAAAAAATCCACACTTGTCTCTTCTTCTTATTATTTACTTATTCTTCCTTCTGTTTCTTTTTTAATAAATAAATGCAAATCAACTTTCCTGATAATATTTTTGTGGACTTTGAGCTGAATTCATCTATAGATGGTAGAACAACCGCATTAAGAATCCACATGGACTTTAATTAAGTGCCGGGAATGCATATTCTTGTGGCATAATTATTCCTCAGAATGAACTTCGAGATGAATGTAGCCATAGGAATTGATCACTCTCATAGAGGGTGGTAGCTCTCTTCCATCGAGAGTCCTCGCAGAAACAAAAGATTAATCCAGAAAAATGATCGACCAAAATTCATATAACAAGAATAAACAATCAGACCTTTCAAAGTAAGACATGGATCAACAAAGGCTGAAAAGATGTCACCACAGAAGGTGTGTGACAACTCTTCCTATCAATGTTTCAAGTCCAAGGTGGACAAAACAGAAGGATGGCTTCACTATCTGTTCAATGTTGAACACAAGAAATTCCATACAATCTATGTAAGGAATCAAATCAAAGGGAATCTAAAGTTTTTTGTAAAAGAATCAATAGCAAACTGATTATCTGTTGACACACTGTCTATGCACATAAACTTCTGTTGTACTAGTTCTCTAATGAAAATAATAACAATAATCAAGGAACTTAGGCATAGAACATGGAACATACTTCCCTAAAAATTATTCGCACACATACTATAACATAAAACATGCAAACAATTATAGAAGTACCACGAGTTACCAGTACAATCATTAAGAGAAGTTAATATAGAAGAAATAGCTACTCTCATTTTTCTTTACCCATTTTTTTTTCTATAAGAGTGTCCCGTCATGGGGACATATTGCAACGCAGCGGAATTGGGTGAATGTCGTGACAGACTTTTTTGAACTTCCATCTCAACCTTTCTTTTGAACACGCTCCTCCAATAAACAAAGCAAATAAATCAACTCCCAAAATCAAACACTAAGTATATCTAGTAAACGGCTCTTGATGCCAATTGTTGGTAAATTTGCCTATGAAAATCTACTCGTTCTGTTGAGGCCGATTAAATGTTAGGACATTGATGACGCAATAGAATTCTTATGCGTATACAAAATTAAACTATTAAAATTAGAATACAAAGCATACGAACTTAATGTGGTTCGGAATGTGCCGTATATCCACGAGGACCTGCAAACAAGATTTCACTAGTTCATATTTTAAGTGTACAATGTTGGAATAAATAAAAATGCTAAAGACTCCCTCTTTGTGTTATATGGCGTTCTTACACACAACTCGAATTTGTTGATCTTCAAAGCAATTTCAACATCCGCCTTCTTGTCCGAGTTCTTTTAACCACTTCACCTGAAATGCCGATCTTCTTTATGGCTTAGTAAAAGAAACCCGTCCTATTGCCACACTTGATGTGCAAACAGATATGCAAAACCGACTGCACCCTTTAAATCCTTTATGATTGAATTTTTTTTGTTAAAGCTCCATGGGACTCATTTGAGGTTTAAGGGCTTTATATAGACACGAAATTCACCACCTTACACCTAACTTGAGTCCTAAAATATCAATCATAAGGAAATATAATCTTTCATGATCTCTAAAACCTAAATTAGATTTGGAAGAATCTTTACAATATCTTTCCAAATCTAATACAAATACATTGATATAAATAAATTCTTACATAAATATATATCTATAAATTTGGACTATATAAAATTTCCTAACAAAAACATGGAATCAAATCATTGACAATCTTTATCAACTAAGCACATATTTTGGCAAAAATATTCTCAGGAAATATGTGCCAACAAATACTAATACTATTACTTATATTAATACTAATACTAATATTAATACTTGTTGGGGATCAGACACGTGCACGCAGCGGATAAGAATTTTTTTTTTTTTTTTGTATATAAACTAATTTATATAAACAAACACATGCACAATAATTACAATTAATTGCGTACCTTTGCGCTTCCAATCACCGACAAACATGCTCGCATATATAATTAATTTAAATCACATAAATTAAATCATCATAGCATGCTCGCAGAATTAAATCAAATAGTAAACATGCTCAACGAATGATTTACATAAACACATAATCGAACATATAGATTCATGTGATTCAATAATCAATTAACATAAAATAATCTCAATTAATAGAAATGAATTAATATATCTATATATTAATTAGTGAAAACGATATGGTACCCTTGAAGCGTGAATCAACCGAAGACTCGAGAAGATGGCTAGCTCATCTTCCCACTCCTACTGATCCAACATCTTTTCTGATCTGAAATTATAGGCCTACTCCGACTTCAATATATCCATGGCTATTGAATGGATGAACAATTGCTTCAGGGAGATTGTAGAACCATTTAATTTCGAAGCTTGTGTCAAAATTTCACGTCCATCCGATCACTAGTTGATTTATGGAGAATTTTCTCGATGGACTGCACAGAAAATCCGAGAGCAGTTTTTCAGAATTGCCTTTCACATCACCGGCTTGTGGCGGCGCGTGGAGGCGCGTGGAGATGACCCTGGTGGCAGAGTTGGCTGTAGAAGAATCTTCCTCCTCTTAGGTTTCACCTAGTATATTCAATCCACTATCCACGCAGCACTAGATACGTGATAGGCTAAGTATAACGAAGAAGAACGAGGGGAAAATGATGATGCCGATGCGGCGGCGACTGGCGGCGGCGCGACGACTGGTGGCGGAGGTAGGGTTTCAGTTGCAAGGTGGACAGCTGATGGAGGGAGAAATACTAGGGTTTCAATCTTATGATGTGTGTGTTTCACAAGACACACAAATCCTATTTATATGCTCCTTGTGAAAACCCTAAAGGACCTTAAGTTGGGCTAGGCCCAACAACTCAAGTTCACTCTCTTTCTCGGCACGTTTCTAACAAACGAATGCTCACAAAATTTAACAATTATATTTTAACAACGAGCAAAAATTCTCTTCGATACGAGTACCACTTTGCAATTTACCAATTTCTGAAATTGGAAACCCTAATTTAGGACTTGCCAAATCAGGAAACTTCCCAGTATAGAAAGTTCACTAAATTTTTGTTGGATTCTTTTCCTCTACTTATTCTCATCCATAATTAACAATTACGAATGTTGGACTTAATCATATTGACCTCCAATTACACTAAGATTAGCTAATTAATCTTAGCCCGTTGAATTAAGGATCTCAAGTACACGAGCTGTGTGACCCTAGATGGTTCAGGTATAAGCTAGCCGTGGGCCCACAACACATTGTGGTTTAAACTTGTCCCTAAAGTTATAATTAAATTGAAGCTAGTTTCAACTTAACTACCCAACGAATCAAGATTGGCGTCTAGCGACTAACGCGTCATGATTCCCTAGATACAAATGAAGTCCCTGCAAGAACCGTGTGATATAGTTAACGTACAGTACGATCCCTTCGATACATTTATCACGATCTAACTAGAGGCATTGGTTAATCGAGACCTCTTTATGAGTTTGATAACTATGTGGACGTTCTTGATTATGTCATTCATTTGTGTTTGACTTAGAGAAACACATTTCTTTAATCACAACACTTTCAGCTGTGGCCACACACTTTAGGGATTATAAATCGCAAGAACACACAGGATATCCATGGCTGATCAAGCAATCGAATCCCCTACTACAATGCACAGACCTCCCACTAGATTTCGGACTGCACGAACACTGGCCCTTGGGGCGGTCCTCAGTGGAACTCAGGGACAGGTCACCATACAGCTGGTCCTCTAGTGAAGTCACGGTGATGTGTGGGTCTTAAAGATGAATTATGTACAACTATATCATAAAAACCTCTACTTGATTACAGGGAACTACTTAGAGATCTCAAGATTGAGGGAGTTCAGTGAACTCATCAACTTATGAGCACCCACTTATGTATGCCGATGTCACAACAGCGTTGACTGATGAGACGCAATACACATACACTAAGTGCTATGGAAAATGCCGATATCCTCATTAGTGGCGTAACCTGTTGACTAGGAACTATGTTTAATAGTTACTATACTTAACTAAATAATCTCAAGATTCTACTAGATCTATTAATAGTAATTAAGTAACTGTAAGGAATATATCTATGCTTATGCAAGGGACAAAGATAAAGAATGCCAAAGGGGGTATTTATCATTAATACGAAAAAGATTATTTACAAGTGGCGTGATGAAACACAACAATCAGTTGGCTCTTCGGTCACCTACTCTAACACTTCGGTCACCTGCTCTAACAATCTCTCACTTGACCTAAAGCCAACTACTCACTACCTAAGTCCCATCGACTCTCGATGTTTCTCATGGACCGGTCTAGGTAAAGGCTAAGTAAAGGGATCTAGAATGTTGTCTACCAAGGCAACTCTCTCAAACTAAAGTTCGCCTCTATTTATTATCTAACCAATGAGATAATTATGATTCAGTATATGCTTGGATTTTTTATGAGATCTTTTGAAAATACACATTCAACACTTGAATATAATTCGTATCCAATCTGCTACATTTGCGTCATTTAATGCCGCAATATATTAAGTTCGGAGGTGGAATCCGCCGTCATGTTCCACTTGGAACTCATACGGTACCTCGTTAATAAGCATGAATATAAATGGTGACGTCCCTTTTGGGTTGTCCACTTCCGATTGAAACACTGAAGTCAACGAACGACTTTATTTTCAACTCGGAATCCCCATAGACTATATATGAACAAGTCATTAGTTCTTCGCAAGTATTTAAGGATTTGTTCATAGCCATCCAACTAACTTGGTTGGGGTTAGACTGATATCTACAGTGACGATTCACTGCATACATTATATCATGTATGTAATACGAATTGGGATAACTAAGCGACCTCTTCTATTTATCTCTATAAATACGTATCCAATACGTACGATGCTTATCCCAAATTCATTTATTGAGAAATGTTAGGACAATCGTGCTTTAGTTGAAGGCAACATCCCTACAACATTCCGAATGAGTAGGATGCTATCAGCACAAAGTACTGGGAAACGTAATGGCACTCCCACTAACCTTCTTGTAAACGTAAGGCTCTTTCATATTCGTTACTAAATAAATTGCTTGATTTTTGTGTCGAATCAAACATTCTAATTTATGGGATGCTAGTTTCAATCCATAAATGGATCTCTGGAATTTTGCAAACCTTTTGCTAATTTCCAGAAGATACGAAGCCTTTCGGCTCCACCACTCTGATTTCCTCAATCTCGTCATTGAGGAAGGTGATCTTCATATCCATTTTCTATATCTTGTAGTCATACTACACATAGATGGCTAGAAAAATCCTTACGGACTTATAGCATAGTGTTTGGTGGAAAGTTATCTCACAGACAACAACTTGTCTTAGAGTATAACTTATTTTCACATATCTAGCTTTATAGGTCAATACCTTTCCATATATTCCGACTTAATGATTATAGATCCACTTGCATCCATCGGGAAAGATTCACTTGGGTGGATCCA
Source organism: Erythranthe guttata (assembly GCF_000504015.1). Next base: position 620,519 of record NW_012193888.1, on the reverse strand, counting down.
TCAAGGTCTATACCTTGTTGGAGTATATGGAATCTATTTTGGATTTCATGGCGTTAAGCCAATGTCCCTTACTGCATCAAATACAGCCGCATTGAAGGTTCTTGGATCACATCCCTCGCCAAATTCATTTTGACTACCTTCAATGAGGGTAGCCTATTGAGTTCTCTACGGATCCTTTCGAATCTCCACATAGATGGTTGTGAAGGTACATTAATGGGTGATTTGATTTTGATTGGCTCTTGTTCTACTTATGGTGTTGGAACTTCAATTCGCGATTCTCGAATTTCTTCGAGTTCTACCATACACCTATTCTATCGTATAGAACCTTCTTCTTTGAGAATGTGGCATTCCCCGAGATAAACAAATTTTTTCAAGGAATAGTACAATAAGTATCTACAACAAATTTTGAGATACCCCACGAAATGGCATAAGTTGGATCGACTATTCAACTCGTCTCCCACTAGCCACTTCATGTAAGTGGATTATCGGGAATGTCAAAGTTCATATGGTGTGGAACTAACTGATTTGGCGTTGACCCTATTCAGAAAATACGTGGCCGTATGGAGTGCATGACCCTATAAGTAAGTTGGTAACGTAGTGAATCAAGTTCTCTTTGAGATAGTCGATAAACTAATCATTTAAGTATTTTCCACTACGATCGGGTCGTAGTTTCTTAATACTTCGTATGAGTTACTTTTCTACTTCGTTTCTGAAATCTTTGAACATTTCATATATTTCAAATTTGTACTTCATCAAGTATACGTAACCATAGCTTGAGTAATTGTCGGTAAAGGATACGAAGTAGTTAAAACCACCCCTCAAACTAACATTTAGTGGACCACACACGTGTGCATGGATCAAATCCAAGAGACCTTCAGCATACTCCATTTGTCCCTTAAATGATAATTTGGACATTTTTCTTTTCAAACAAGATTCACAAGCCCGCAGTCAGTTTACATAATCCATCGTGAACAATCCCTCATGTGCAAACTCATTCATTCGTCTTAAAGAAATATGTCCTAATCTAGCATGCCGAAGTTGTGTTGGGTTATCTTCTATATTGAGTTCAAGTTAACCAAAAGTTGCATCTTTTATCAGAACGTTTTGGATTAAGACACTCCGCGCTGTTTACAGAGCCCAATGGTCCGTATTTCCACATTTTAAACAAGCATCACTTAAATGCTTATTTTTGTTAGCCTTGCGAATACTCGATTTACCCCTAGTTTATCTTTTGCTCGGCTGGAAACTATTTTCCTTTTGCTCTCTTCTTTGACTTTGAAATATTCTTAGGAAAAACATAATTTTCTTCCTTTATAACCAACTTGTATTTCAAGATGTTGACCAACTCCTTCAAAAGGAGATTCAACCACATTCTTGTTTAAATTAATTATGAACGTTTCGTAAGAGGTAGTTAGTGATGGAAGTATGAGATTCACCAAGAACTCCGGTAGGAGAACGACATCGTGGTCATGCAACTTCTTTGAGAGCGAGTCATCTGAAACCATGCTCATGGACCGGAGTCCTTTTGCGTAGCCTAAGAGACATCAACTCCTTCGTCATCATAAACCTCATTGTCATAATACACTCACCACACACGATCTCAAGGTGAGCCTTTGTGTTAACAACATAAAGGTCATTCTCATAATTCATCACTAACTTGGGCGACTAGGTGCTATCATATAACACTTCGTCAATACGGACACCCATCTTCCACTTCTAATAAGTTGTGGTCTCCTACTGAGTTGAGTTATCATGAAGTTTAGTCGGGGTATATTTGAGTATGCACAATTGCTCTTGGAGCAAAACCACCAAACGAATGTTTATTGAGCCAATCAAGGTAATTTGTTGCCATTAAGTTTTATTGGTGTCGAAATGGACGATAAGTGATTCATAGTATTTATACTGAAAATCTTTAAGTAGACTTACATAAAAGATAATTAATTATTAATGATTCTACTCCCACTAAATTTTATCGAATTCCACTACCCTCTAGCAGACAAACGAGAAAACTTATTTTTCTTTTAATGGCATTTAGGTCCAATAGGCAAATGTAACCCGTAGTTAATCTTGCCCGATTACATTTGTCTAAAGGTAGATCTCCATCAATCATACCGTTATATGACCCCAAAGATATAATTTCCTCACACTTGATAATGACCTAAGTTAATCTCGTGAATTCAAAATCTTCGTGTGTCAAGTATAACCTACCAATCAAAGATGCTCATAGAACTGATTATGCCAAACTAATGCAGCCCCTAGTTAATCTAGCCGACCACGTTAATCTAACATAACCCTTTCTATGGCTACCTTCATCATTATGTCAATTAAATTACATCTTACCCTATTATAGCACTCCCCGCTAACACGGCTTACTGCACTATTGCAAGGGGCTACACATAATTTAACCATTGGTAGAAGGAAAGAAAAAATCAACAGATTGGTTTTTCTTTATAGCTTGAAATAATTCTTAATAAATTAAGAACGAGGGATTTATTACTCTTTTGTTGTTATCTCATCAGAACTATTGGACAGGTCGATTAGATTCCTACAACTATGTTCTCTAAAGGTATATGGAAACGCATATTATCCTAAGAGGAACATACGACCTAAGTTATAACTAATTACAACAATGAATTATGAGGATCTATTTCAAAATAATTAAAGGACCTAATCAAAATAATCAACCAAATAAGATTAAGGTACAATTAATTAAGTTGAAGTATAATCACTATTCTACATGTGTTCTATTAATGAAATTAATTTAATATTTAAATTAATTAATTAATCAAACATTCATTTATTGAACATTATTGATTAATGGATCGAATATTTGGATTGATTTTTAATTGACAAATAATTCTAGAAAATTAAAAATCAATTTTGATTTAATTTTAATTTATGGAAAATAATTATTTATTTTTTATTTCCGGCTGTCTGAACCAGTTAGACCCGGTCAGACCGGTTGGACCGGTCCGACCGGTATGTCCGGCCCGGATAGTTTGTAGAAAATCATATTGGAATTTAAAACTCAAATGAAATTTTAATTTTAAATCCAATTTCCAATGCCAATTTTTCAAATCAATCAAATCAAATTTTGAAATCAAAATCCAATTTTCTAATTCCAATTTCAAAATGATCAAATCCAATTTTAAAATTAAATCCAGTTTTCTAATTTTAATTTTAAAATCGATCAAATCCAATGTTAAAATCAAATTAAAATTAAACCTACTCAATTCCAATTTCACCAATCCAATCAATTCAATAAACTATTCACATGCAATCGAAATCTATAAACACATAGGCAATTAATTGCGCAACCGTAGCTCTGATACCACTGTTGGGGATCGGTCACGTGTACGCATCGGAAAACAAATTCTTTTATTTTATTTATATAAACTAATTTCTATAAACAAACACGTGCAGAATAATTACAATTAATTGGGTACCTTTTCGCTTCCAATCACCGACAAACATGCTCGCATATGTAATTAATTTAAGTAACATAAATTAAATCATCATAGCATGCTCGCAAAATTAAATCAAATAATAAACATGCAAAACGAATGACCCACATAAACACATAATCGAACATATAGATTCATGTGATTCAATAATCAATTAAGCATACATTAATCTCAATTATTATAAATGAATTAATATATCTATATATTAATTAGGGAAAACGAGATTTTACCCTTGAAGCGTGAATCGAACGAAGACTCGAGAAGATGGCTAGCTGCTCTTCCCACTCCTACTGATCCAACCTCTTTTGTGATCTGAAATTATAGGCCTACTCTGACTTAAATATGTCCATGGATATTGACTGGATGAAAAATTCCCTTGAAGATATTGTAGAAACATTAGCTCTTAAGGTCGTGTCAAAATTTCACGTTTATCCGATCACTAGTTGATTTATGGAGAATTTTCTCGCTGGTCTGCACAGAAAATCCGAGAGCAGTTTCTCAGAATTGCCTTTCACATCACCGACTTGTGGCGGCGCGTGGAGACGACCCTAGTGGCGGTAGAACAATCTTCCTCCTCTTAGGTTTTACCTAGTATATTCAATCCACTATCCACGCAGCACTAGATACGTGATAGGCTAAGTACAACAAAGAAGTACGAGGGGAAAAGGATGCTGCCGATGCAGCGGCGACTGGCGGCGGCGCAATGGCTGGTGACGGAGGTAGGGTTTCGGTTGGAAGGTGGACAGCTGATGGAGGGAGGGAGAATAGGGTTTCAATCTTGTGATGTGTGTGTTCCACAAGACATACAAATCTTATTTAAATGCTCCTTGTGAAAACCCTAACAGACCTTAAGTTGGGCTAGGCCCAAGAGCTTAAGTCCACTCTTTTTCTCGGCACGTTTCTAACAAACGAATGCTCAAAAAAATATAACAATTATATTTTAACAACGAGTTAAAATTCTCGTCGATACGATTACCACTTTGCAATTTACCAATTTCCGAAATTGGAAACCCTAATTTAGGACTTGCTAAATCGGGAAACTTCCCAATATAGAAAGTTCACTAAATTTCCTTTGGCTTCTTTTCCTATACTTATTCTCATCCATAATTAACAATTACGGATGTTGGACTATTGACCTCCAATTACACTAAGATTAACTAGTTTATCTTAGCTCGTTGCATTAAGGATCTCAAGTACACGAGCAGTATGACCCTCGATGGTTCAGCAGGTGTAAGCTAGACGTGGACCCACAACACATTGTGGTTTAAACTCGTCCCTAGGGTTATAATTAAGTTGAAGCTAGTTTCAATTTAACCACCCAACGAGTCAAGATTGGCGTATGCGTCATGATTCCCTAGATACAAATGAAGTGCCAGCAAGAACCGTGTGATATAGTTAATGCACAGTACGATCGCTTCGATACATATATCCCGATTGAACTAGAGGCATTGGTTCATTCAGACATCTTTATGAGTTCGATAACTGTGTGGACGTTCTTGATTATATAATCCGTTTGTGTTTGACTTAGAGAAAACATATCTCTCTAATCACGACACTTTCAGCTGTGGCCACAGACTTCATGGATTATAATTCGTAAGAACACACAGGATATCCATGACTGATAAATGATCGAATCCCCTACTACAATGCATAGACCTCCCACTAGATTTCGGACAGCACAAACACTGCCCTTGGGGCGGTCCTCGGTGGAACTCAGGGACAGGTCACGATACACCTAGTCCTCTAATAAAGTCACGGTGATGTCTGTGTCTTAAGGATTAATGGTGTACATCTATATCATAGAAACCTCTACTCGATTATTGGGAACCACTTAGAGATCTCTAGATTGAGGGAGTTTAGTGAACTCATCAACTTACTTATGAGCATCCACTTATGTATGCCAATGTCACAACACGGTTGACTGATGAGACGCAGTACACATACACTAAGTGCTAGTCACGAATGAGAATGGCCGATATCCTCATTAGTGGCGTAACCCGTTGACTATGAATCATGTTTAACGGTTACTATACTTAAATAAATAATCTCACGATTCTGCTAGATCTATTTATATTAATTAAGTAACTATAAGGACTATCTCTATGCTTATGCAATGGACAAGGATATAGAATGCCAAAGGGGGTATTGATCATTAATACGAAATAGATTATTTACGAGTAGCGTGAGAAAACACAACAATTCGTTGGTGTTGGCTGGAATATGTACACACAAGTCCATGTTTCGTACAAGTAATAAAGTGGATTCTTAAGTCAAAGTATCGATCGCACAGAGAATATTTAATTATCTAATCCTAGACGCTAAATTCAACCAATTATTATCAAGCCCACCTTACACGGTCGAAAGAGGATTAATAAACTAAATTAACTGAACTAAATTATGCCAATTAAAAAGTCAAAAGCAAGAAGGCAAGTTAAATCGAAGGTTTAACCAGAGAAAGCAAGCCTAGGATTTTATTCTTCCCCCTATATGATTATTACTCCCCAATTCCTTCAATTATGCAAGTAATTAACTCGGATTATTAACCTGAGATGCTAAATTAATCATAACCCTCTTCCGCGTGTATTATGATTCTAATATTCTAGATTCAATTGCTGTATTCCTACACAATTAATTCTAGAACACAACAATAAGCATAAATCTCAATAATGGCTACCTACGAGATTAACTATATTCATATGTTAATACCACAAAGGCTCTTCTACCACAGTTCTAATTACCTGATTTTCCGATTCATGCTATTAACAATGACATAAAAGCGCATAAGGTCATCAAGTTCATGCACTTAATAAAACAAGTAAAAGAAATAATTCGGAATTAAAACTTGCATAAAATCATAGAAAAGGGTTCATAAATTCCACATGGGGTTAGAAATAAAATCCTAGAAATAAAGACTTAGCTACTCGTGATTCTTATGACAAAGAAAATAAAATAAATAAATTAAATAAAAAAACTATGCTTAAGTCTTCATTCCTCGCATTTTGTGGTGTATAATTTCGTGCTTATGGTGTAGATACTTGTTGCTTTTACAGGCTTTTCTTCTTAAGGAATCAATTTCCGCCACTTTCCCTCATTAGGATTTATTTTTGATTTTTTCCATGTTGGAGTCCGAATCTTGGAATGTTGCGTGAATACGAATTGTAGCCCTTGAAATTAGCTTTCCAATGCCGCCAAAACCAACTCATTTGGAGTTCGTATTAGAGAGATACGCTCGAAATGGTGAACACTGCCAAACTCGTGGCGAGATTCCTTCTTCCATTTTGATTTATTTCCTTATTTGCAACTTTTTCTTTTCTTTTTGATCTGTTTTCCTTCATTGTCACCTAATTCTCATTTTTCACCTATAAAACACAAAATCAATCAATTAAAGCACAAATATAATTAAATCTAAACAAAAGATCCACGCAAAGTAAACGTATTGAGCGTAAAATCTACACTCAACACACCCCCAAACTTGAACTTTTGCTTATCCTCAAGCAATATCTAGGAACTTGCAAAGCCACGAAATCAATAAATGCATCACATTATATAAATTAATATGGTCAACTTCACGTTTTCAGAACTTGCAATTGTTATGACACTTCTCGAAAATTCACAAGCTTAAAATTCAAAGAAAGTTAATTCCTTACCATTGCCAAGAACCAAAAATCATGTTATCTCTTAATGCATCTAATATTTGTAATCTATAAATAGAGAAAATTTATACTTACATAATAATATTTGACTCCAAATACTCACCGAATTTCTCTACTCAGCTAATATCGAGTAATTGAGCTATTGGGATCATTGGAATTTTTGGCTTTCAATTGTTGGGCTCTTTGGTTTAAGGTAGGAATATGGGTATAAGTGGCTACTCTTCTCCTTTCGATGTTCTCATTATTGAATAAAGAGTTGCACTAAGCGTGATGTTTTTTCTTTTTTCGTTTTTGTTTTTTCTTCTTGAATCGAGGTGTTTTCGCCGAGATTTGAAGATTAGGCTTTTTGAATCGCTTATTCACCTCTAAGGACTTATTATCCTACTCGATTCTCAAGAGTTCAAAAGTCTCCACTTTTGGTGTTGAGGTATGGTTCGAGTTTTCATTCGAATATTTGCGGATGTCCTCCTTTTCCCTTGCAGTTCTCTTCTTCTTCTTTCTTTTTCTCTTTATTTATTTCTTTATTTATTTTTTTTTTTGTTTTTTTTTTCTTTTTTTTTTTATTTGAGAAGAAGAAGAAAAAGGTAACAAATTTTCAACCAAACTCCAAGGGATAATTCATCAAGAAATCTCCATCTAATCTACCCACTTTATTTTGGCTAAAAGAAAGAACACCGTTTCTCCAAGGCACAATCAATGTTCTAGGGAAAATTTCAATAAAAGGTCGGCTTGAAAGGCTCAAATGGATCAAAGAAGGCCCACATCACATCCCAAATCACTCAATGACTCAATACTTCACTTTGCAAATTTCTAAGGTGAGTTCTAAAACCGAACATCACATGATATAGCATAAATTAACTCCATGTTTAAAAAACAAAATTTTCAACAAAAGCGACACATAATTCATGATTCTCAACAATGACTTGCTCCTAAATTACTTTGAATCAAAAGTTCAACAAAATTCAAGTATAGCTACAACAAAGCAAGTAATATCATCATCAAACATTGGCCATCTTTCATCATCAAAATTCATTAATGCATTCAACTCAAACATTTTTTTTAAAGAAAACAATAAATAAACGAAAACGACTAAAAAGAAAAAAAAATCCTAAAGCATGCAATCTAAAACATATAAAGCACATAAAAAGTGTTTTTTCCACCCCCAAACTTAAAATTTTCATTGTCCTCAATGTAATTAAAAAAAAGTTGAAGGATAGAATACACCTTGATTAATCGAAACGTTCTTCACGTGTTGCACTCCTCCATCTCTTCCTCTTCCAAGCAAACTATTTTTTTTTTCTTTTTTTCAATTTTTCGATATTTTTTTTTTCAGGGGTGTTCCGGACGGCCGTCTCAACTTTTGCACTGTTTTTGAGATGGCCGTCTCAATTCCAGAAGGTTCACAACTCGTCGTAACTTCTCTGGACGGCCATCTTGAGTTTTGCCTTGATTTTCTGACGGTCGTCTGGGCTTCTTGTGTCTGTTTTTCGACCTAAAAATTCTCACATGATTAAATTCTAAGATTGCAAGCTTATATATATTCTAAGAAAATTAAAAACAACTAACAATATGAAAAATATAAGAAAAAACGATAAATGCTCGGGTTGCCTCCCCAGAAGCGCTAAATTTTAAGTCTTCAGCTGGACTTTGCTTTTTGAAATTGTTATGTCCAATACAAAGCCTTGTTGATTGCGCATCCATCCATGAGCTCTTTCACTTCAATTGTAACTGATACGGGGATACAATTGCAATATGTCAGGTTCCACTTTAGCTTGTAGTCTTTCTTGGTTGTAATCAATCGGTACGAAGTCAAGATGGGATCCTCATCACCCGCTGCCTCAAATCGATACACAAACACCTCAAGTCTACGTATAACTTCCACTTCGAACACATTCGTCTTCTCATCAACCTCTATTGATGCCTTCAAAGCCACGTCAGGAACAATGATAAGATCCTCAATTTGAATATTTGCACTAACCACAACCATCTCCTTCTTCTCTTGTTCCGAGACATCTTTGGAGTTTAGCTCGATTGCATTCTCATATTCATCATCCTTAAGCGTCTTTGTAAGTTCTTTTTCCTTCTCATCGACACTATTTTCTAGGTCTAAAGGACTACATGTTTCAGACAGATTTTCTTTGTTGCAACCATTCTCGATATCGTTTGGAATATTTTCAAGAGGCCTCTGAAACTTGATCTCTTCCAACTGTATCTCCATTCTTCGGATAGTTGCTTGAGTGGATTTCATAAAATCTTCAAGGACGGATTTCAAATAACACTCATGAATAGTGGGTTCTCGTGGTCTTGCATGATAGGTTTGATAATCATCAAATTTCGGCTCTCGATGTTGAAAATTGTGGAAATCTTGGCTTGGAATGCTCTGCTCGTACGTGTTGGTGTATGTGTTCCAATAACCTATGTTGGTATTATCTATGGAATTATTCGCCTTCGGTGCATACCAACATTGGTTAGTGTAATGATCTCCACCACATATTGAACAAAATAATGGCATATCATAGGTATTTTGGAGGTATTCGCCAGACGGAAGCCATTCATATACCGTTTGAGTTGCGCGAAAATTGTAACCTGACATGTAACCAACGAAAAAAAAATATTTAAAACGAAAAAATAAAAATAATTTGGATAGATCGTGAAAATTGTACAAATCTAGAGCTAGAATAAAATAAATAATTAAAATATTCCCTAGCAACAACGCCAAAAAACTTTTTGGTTGGAATACCTACGCGCAAGTGCACGTATCATACAAGTAATAAAGTGGATTTTTAAGTTCAAGTATCGATCTCACAGAGAATATTTAATTATCTAATCCTTGACGCTAAATTCTACCAATAATTATCAAGCCCACCTTACACTGTCGAAAGAGGATTAATAAATTAAATTAACTAAACTAAATTAAGCAAATTAAAAAGTCAAAAGCAAGAAGGCAAGTTAAATCGAAGATTTAACCAGAAAAAGCAAGCCTCAGATTTTATTATTTTCCCTATATGATTATTACACCCCCAATTCCTTCAATTATGGAAGTAATTAACTCAAATTATTAACCTGAGATGCTAAAATAATCACAACCCGCATCTGCGTGTATTACGATTCTAATATGCTAGATTCAATAACTGTAATCCTACGCAATTAATTATAGAACACAACATTAAGCATAAATCTCAATAATGGCTACCTAAGAGAGTAACTGTATTCCTATGTCAATACCACAAAGGCTATTCTACCACAGTTCTAATTATTAAACCGATCTTCCTATTCATGCGATTAACAATAACATAAAAGCACATAAGGTGATCAAGTTCATGCACTTAATAAAAGAAGTAGAAGAAATAATCTGGAATTAAAACTTGCATAAAATCATAGAAAAGGGTTCATAAATCCCACATGGGGTTCGAAATAAACTCCTAGAAATAAAGACTTAGCTACTCGTGATTCTTATGATAAAGAAAATAAAATAAATAAATTAAATAAGAAAAACTATGCTTGAGTCTTTGTTGATCTTCGTTCCTCGCATTTTGTGGTGTATAATTTCGTGCTTATGGTCTAGAGACGTTTTGCTTTTATAAGCTTTTCTTCATAAGGAAGTAGTGAAAACCTAATAGGAATCAATTTCCGCCACTTTCCCCCATCAGGATTTGTTTTTTATTTTGGCCATGTTGGAGTCCGAATATTGGAATGTTGCGTGAATACGAATTGTAGCCCTTGAAATAAGATTTCCAATGCCGCCGCAATCAGCGGATTTAGAGTTTGTATGAGAGAGATATGCTCAAAATGGTGGACACTGCCGAAGCTGTTGCGAGATTCCTTCTTTCAATTTGATTTATTTCCTTATTTGCAACTTTTTCCTTTCTTTTTGATTTTTTTTCCCTCATGGACACCTATTTCTCTTTCTTCACGTATAAAACACAAAATCAATCAATTAAAGCACAAATATAGTTAAATCTAAACAACCGATCCACGTAAAGTAAACGTATTGAGCGTAAAATCTACACTCAACAGTTTGCTCATTGGTCACCTACTCTAACAATACTAATACTAATACTAATACTAATACTAATATTAATATTAATACTAATACAAATACTAGTACTTGTACTAGTACTAGTACGGATACTAATATTAAGGGCTCGTTCGGTTACCGCTATAAGATTCTACTGACTAAATTGTAGGGGCGGTTGGCAAGATTCAAACTTATTCAAATACCCTACTAAAATCAAAGCCCGCTATTAAATGCTACTATTTCATTAAATTAGTATCTCCCCTCCCCCTGAGATTAATTTTATAGGGGTGACTAAAAAGGAAAAATACAATTATATCCTCAAAATCATATTTTATTATTGTAAACTAAGTGGTTTTATAGACAATTCATATATATTAACTGATTTTAACAAATTTAATAGAAAATCTAATCTATGAAACCGAACATGCTACTAACTAAATAAATAATTAGTCAGTAGGTAGTTAATCCAATCTAATCCAATATAATACTAATACTAATACTAATACTAATACTAATACTAATACAAATACAAATACTAATACTAATTATAATACTAATACTAATACTAATACTAATGCTAATACTAATATTAATACTAATACTAATACTAATAGTAATACTAATATTAATACTAATACTAATATTAATACTAATACTAATACTAATACTAATACTAATACTAATACTAATACTAATACTAATACTAATAATAATACTAATACTAATACTAATACTAATACTAACACTAATACTAATACTAATACTAATACTAATGATAATCCTAATCCTAATTCTAATCCTTATCATAATCCAAATGTTAATGATAATGCTAATGCTAATTCTAATCCTAATTGTAATGCTAATGCTAAAGCTAATCGAAACTGAAATAAAAAATTGAAACAGAAACCAAAACCAAAATTGAAACCAAAAACCCGAAAACCGAAACTGAAAACGAAAACAAAAACTCAAACCCGAAACTGCAACCCGAAACGAGTTTTCTTTACAAAGTGATGAAAAACAAATATGATCCAAATTTATTGAAATAAAATCATTAAAAATAACATAAAATCAAAATGAATTAAGAAATAAAAAATGGAGCTTCCCTTGAAGTATAATCTTTACAAATATGAAAAAATGTGTAATATATTTGGCATTAAAATATATGGATAATGATAATTAAAAATTGGATTTTATGGATGTAATCTTGAAATCATCGACTGCATTAATTAAAAAAATGAATTAGCTAAAGATACGAAAAAGAATTGTAAATACCATGAATGTGTGATATAAAAGGAAAGTAACCGGGATTGAAAGAAAAGGAAAAAAAAGTGGTGTCAAAATTGGAGGTGTAAAAAAATCAATTGAGTATCTTGTCTTTATATATTACATAGATAATAACATACAATAGTTAGTCAAAAAATAAGTTGAGAGAAGAATATAGCTTCAGTACGTAGGTCAGAGACGGTGATTGAATTCAATTATAGCTTCTCCAATGTTATGTGGTAAAAATCGGAATGCTAAATCCATTTTAGACCAATCCACCCAAGATCAATTAACATGTGTTCTAAATCGTAATGGCAAGTTTCAAGTTGCTGATTATTTTGAAGACCTTAGAGTTAAACACCCTAAACCTCCTTGGACTGAATAGATTTAGAGTTCAAACTTCCACTTTAACGCTTCAGCCTTTATGTGGAAATTGATTCATGCATCATCCATGTGGAAATTTATGTGGAATTTCGATGCCTTCAAGATGTTTTCGTTGTACGGTTTACCATGAATAAACCATGGACCATCTCTTTACTCATTCTTACCTAGCCACTCAAGTCTGGATTTATTTCGGGATTTTTTCCAGCTACTCATTTGGCGTCCCTACACCATTTAATACAAATTTGGTTAACCTCGTTCAGCATGAATTCTCAATGTGGTATTATTTTGGTTGGTATTTATTGGGGCTAAATACCTAACACGTAAGTGCACGTATCGCAAACAAGTAGTAAAAGTGGACTCGTGAGAGTCGGATGTCGATCCCACAGGAAATACTCAAATTATCTAATCCTAAGTACCAAATTCTAACAATTATGATTTTTATCCAGCCTACGCAAAGTTGTCAAATTTAATCAACTAAATTATTAAATTAATTATGAAAGCCAATAAACACGAGGAAATATCAATAAAGACGGACCTAAGATTTTATCTTCCCCCTATGCAAGAATTGCTCACCCAAAACCCTGAATTATGAAATATATGATTCATGATTATTAACCTGAGACACTAATTTACTCATAACCCGCTGTCGCGTGTATTATGAGTTTATTATTCATAAACGGTTCACTATATGTCTATGCAAACAAATTATGAATAAAATATTAACTAACAAGTCTCGTAAATGGCTACCTAAGGTGATATATGTATGTCTACGACACCACATGCAATTGACACACTCATCCGGTGAAAACTACTCGAAGGTTCTTATACTTACCGTCTAATTATCAAAATATCTCTGTCGAGTCAATCCCAATAATCACAGATAAATCACATAAATTGATCAAGTTCATGCACTAACAATCATAACAACTATAAGAAATAATCATAAAATCATAATAACATAATCTCAAGAAAATGGGTTCACCATACCCACATAGGGTTCCAACAAAATCCTAGATTAAAAGCTTAGCTACTCGTAATTCTTATGATAAACAAAATAGAATAAATAAAATAAATAAGAAAAACCATGCTTGAGTCTTCGTTGATCTTCGTTCTTCACGTTTTGAGGTGTAAAATTTCGTGCTTATGGTGTAGAGACTTGTTGCTTTTATAGGCTTTTCTTGATAAGGAAGTAGTGGAAACCTAATAGGAATCAATTTCCGCCACTTTCCCCCATCAGGATTTGTTCGTCGATTTGTGCCATGTTGGAGTCCGAATTTTGGAATGTTTTCTAAATAAGAATTTTGCAATTAGCTTTCCAATGCCGTCAAAATCACCTATTTCGGAGTTCGTATAAGAGAGATATGCTCGAAATGGTGGACACTGTCAAAGCTGTGGCGAGATTCCTTTTTCCAATTTGATTTGTTTCATTATTTGCAACTTTTTCCTTTCTTTTTGATATTTTTTCCTTCATGGACACCTAATTTTCGTTTTTCACCTATAAAACACAAAATCAATCAATTAAAGCACAAATATAATTAAATCTAAACAAAAGATCCACGTAAAGTAAACGTATTGAGTGTAAACTCTACACTCAACACACCCCCAAACTTGAACTTTTGCTTGTCCTCAAGCAAAATCTAATCGTAAGCAAATGACTCAACTACCGCATCTCATCACATAGATCAATGACCAACTTCATGTTTTCAGAACTTGTAATTATAATGAAAATTCGTAGACATTCGCAAGCTCAAAATTCAAAAGCACTTAGTCACTTACCATAGCCAAAAACCACAAATCATGCAATTGCTTCAAGCATCCAATATGTGTAAATTAAAGATAGAAAAAAATTATGCTTACATGCATATGTTTGACTCCAAATACTCACCAAATTATTCTACTCTACTAATATCGAACATTAAGCTATTGGGATCATTGGGGCTTTTTGGCTTTCAATTGTTAGGCTATATGGTTCGAGGTAGAAAATATGGATATATGTGGCTATTCTTCTTGAATTGAGGTGATTACGACGAAATTTGAAATATAAGCGTTTGAAACAATGAAGTCACCTCTAAGGACTTTAATAAACTCGATTCTTAAGAGTTCAAAAGTCTCCACTTTTGCTCTTAAGACAATGGATCGAGCTTTCAAAACAATTCAACAACTAGTCCTTACTTCTCCCATCTAGTCTCTTCTTCTTCTCTTTTTTTTTTCTTTTTTTTTTTATATATATAGACACATATATATTTTTCTTCTTCTTTTTTTTTCTCTTTTTTTTTCTTTTTTTCTCTCTCTCTCTCTCTTTTATTTTACTTTTTTTTTTCGGGGAAGAAGAAGAACGACCTTATAAAAAATTTCAACCGAACTCCAAGGGGTAATTTTTCAAGAATCTCCATCTATTCTACCTTATACACATTGGATAAAAGAAAGAACACCTTTTCTCCGAGGCTCCAATCAAGGTTTTAAGGAAAATTTCGATAAAAAGGTCGGGTTGAAAGGCTCAAACGGATCAAAGAAGGCCCAAATCATATCCCAAATCACTCACGACTCAATACTTCGTATCATAAATTTCCTAAGGTGAGGTCTAAAACCGAACATAGCATGATCTAACATAAATTAACTCCAAATTTAAAATACAAAACATTCAACCAAAACAATGCACAAAGTGTGATTCCTAGCAATAATTCGTTTCTAAGTTCCGTTGAATCGAAAGCTAAACAAACATCTAATCATTATCACACAAAACAAGCAATCTCATCATCAAACATTGATCATCTCTCATAATTATAACTTATCGATGCATTCGACTCAAGCAAATTTTTTTTTTTTAAGAAAACAATAAATAAACGAAAAAAAAATCATAAGGCATGCAAACAAAAAAATTAAAGCACATAAAAACAAGTAATTTTCCACCCCCAAACTTAAAATTTACATTGTCCTCAATGCAATTAGAACAAAGTTCAAGGATAGAATACACCTGATTAGTCGGAAGGTCCTTCTCCGGGATGCACTCTTTGATGTTCGTTTAATCCACATTTAACGTCCGATCCCTTAGTGTTTGATTTTCGACCTAAACATTAAAACAAGATTAAATTATTAGTTTGCGCATGCTAAAATCCTAATAAAAATAAAAATAAATAAAAATACGAAAATCGATAAATGCTTGGGTTGCCTCCCAAGAAGCGCTAAGTTTTAAATCTTCAGCCAGACTTTGCTTCTTAAAACTGTTATGTCCAATCCAAAGCCTTGTAGATTGTGCATCCATCCATGAGCTCTATCACTTCAATTGCAACCAAGGCATGGATAGCATTGCAATATATCAGGGTCCACCTTAGCTTGTAGTCTTTCTTGGTTGTAATCAATCGGTACGAAGCTAAGATGGGATCTTCATCACCCGCTCCCTCAAATCGGTACACAAAAACCTCACATCCGCGTATAACCTCCACTTCAAACACATTCGTCTTCTCATCAACCTCTATTGATGCCTTCAAATCTACATTTAGATCAACGACAGGGTCCACAACTAGAATATCTTCAATCATTACATCCATCTCCTTCTTCTCTTGTTCTGAGGCATCTTCGTGGTTTAGCTCGATTGCCTTCTCAGATTCATTGTGCTCAAGTGTCTTCGTAATTTCTATTTCTCTCATATCGACACTATTTTCTGGACATGGAAGATTTTTCTCACCGCAGGCTTCACCCGAATTTTCTTTGATGTAACCATTGCCGATTTCGTCTGGAATATTTTCAAGAGACTCAGATTTTATTTTGAACGTCATCTCTTCCAGTTGTATCTCCATGTTTTGAAATAATGATTGAGTGGACTTCATGAATTCGGCAATAAGAGATACCAAATCAAGTTGTTCATCAGTGGTCTGCTGCTGCATTGGATAATAATTTTGAAATTCATCAAATTGTGGCTCTCTATGTTGAAACTCGTTCAAATCTTGGTCTTGAAAGCTTTGCTAGTATGTGTCGGTGTAAGTGTTCCAATAACCTCCGTTGGTAATTTCGACGAAATTTCTCGCTTTTGGTGATCCCCAACATTGATCGGAATAATGATTTCCACCACATGCGGAACAAAACGGAGGCATATCATAGGTGTTTTGGAGGTATTTGTCAGATGGAAGCCATTCATATCCCGTTTGAGGTGCCCCAACATTGTAACCAGACATGTAACAAAAAAAACAAAAAAACCAAAAAATCAAAATTAAAAATAAAAATAAAAATTAAAATTAAATGGCTGAAGTAAGAAAAATTGCTCAAATTTGATATTAGAATAAATAAATAATTTAGTCGTATTCCCCGGCAACGGCGCCAAAAACTTGTTGGGGCTAAATACCTAACACGCAAGTGCACGTATCGCAAACAAGTAGTAAAAGTGGACTCGTGAGAGTCGGATGTCGATCTCACAGAGAATACTCAAATTATCTAATCCTAAGTACCAAATTCTAACAATTATGATTTTTATCCAGCCTACGCAAAGTTGTCAAATTTAATCAACTAAATTATTAAATTAATTATGAAAGGAAATAAACACGAGGAAATATCAATAAAGACGGACCTAGGATTTTATCTTCCCCCTATGCAAGAATTGCTCACCCAAAACCCTCAATTATGAAATATATGATTCATGATTATTAACCCGAGACACTAATTTACTCATAACCCGTTGTCGCGTGTATTATGAGTTTATTATTCATAAACGGTTCACTATATGTCTATGCAAACAAATTATGAATAAAGCATTAACTAACAAGTCTCGTAAATGGCTACCTAAGGTGATATCTGCATGTCTACGACACCACATGCAATTGACACACTCATGCGGTGAAAACTACTCGAAGGTTCTTATACTTACCGTCTAATTATCAAAATAGCTATGTCGAGTCAATCCCAATAATCACAGATAAATCACATAAATTGATCAAGTTCATGCACTAAAAATCATAACAAGTATATGAAATAATCATAAAATCATAATAGCATAATCTCAAGAAAATGGGTTCACCATCCCCACATAGGGTTCCAACAAAATCCTAGATTAAAAGCTTAGCTACTCGTAATTCTTATGATAAACAAAATAGAATAAATAAAATAAATAAGAAAAAAACTATGCTTGAGTCTTCGTTGATCTTCGTTCTTCACGTTTTGAGGTGTAAAATTTCGTGCTTATGGTGTAGAGACTTGTAGCTTTTATAGGCTTTTCTTGATAGGGAAGTAGTGGAAACCTAATAGGAATCAATTTCCGCCACTTTCCCCCATCAGGATTTGTTCTTCGATTTGTGCCATGTTGGAGTCCGAATTGTGGAATGTTGTCCAAATAAGAATTGTAGCCCTTGCAATTAGCTTTCCAATGCCGTCAAAAGCACCTAATTCGGAGTTTGTATGAGAGAGATATGCTCGAAATGGTGGACAATGTCAAAGCTGTGGCGAGATTCCTTTTTCCAATTTGATTTGTTTCGTTATTTGCAACTTTTTCCTTTCTTTTTGATATTTTTTCCTTCATGGACACCTAATTTTCGTTTTTCACCTATAAAACACAAAATCAATCAATTAAAGAACAAATAAAATTAAATCTAAATAAAAGATCCACGTAAAGTAAACGTATTGAGTGTAAAATCTACACTCAACAGTATTCTTATCTATGGCTGTTGGGAATTGTGGAAGAGTAGATGTATGGTTATGTATGAGGATATCCCAATGAATCACACCACCACTATTCATAAGGTTCGTAACCAACTCTCTTTAAATTGTATACCAGTATAAAAGCTCGCATACAACATACTCCATGGATTTGAAATGTGGTTGAACATCTTCAACTGCTAGTGCACAATCCCCCTAAGTCTGCATTGCAAATGGTTCAAGTGGCTTCTTTGAGAGCCACATACTTTCAAGTTGAATGTGGATGGTTCATAAGAAGACGAGAAATATTCTGGTGGAGGAATCCTTGGTAATCATAGAGGTGCATGCTTAAGTGCTTTCTCTATTTTTTTATGGTGTCAATTCTATTTTATATGCCGAAGTTAGGGCCATTTGCAAGGTATGTTATTGTGTTCAGAGATGAATATCATGTCCTTGGTTATTGAATCAGATTCAATGCAAGTTGTTTGATTTATTCGAGAGAAGAATTTTTTCTCCTTGGGAAGTGATTTCTATGGTTCGGCGATGCATTCTACTGGTACGAGATCATTGGAGGTGAAACATATTCATAGAGAGCATAATTTTTTTGCTGATAAATTGGCAGAAGAAGCTCGTGTTTACCAACAACATATGCAATATTGTAATAATAGTAGTTTACCTTCTAGTATTAAACATACTATTTTGATAAATAGATTAGGTTTCTTTAATTCTTGTAAATATTGTAAATAATGGGCATTTTTTTTCTTGTTTAGGCCATCAAAGTTTTTAACGAGTCATCTCCTTCTTATTGAAAAAAAAATTCCATCTTAGTTAATCAATAACAACCCATGTTTACAACGTACTCCAATCATATCATGTATAATTTACCATTCTATTATATTTAATGATGTAATTTACCATTTTATTATGTCTTGAATATTTTCGTTTTAACTTTCTAGTTTTTGTCACTATATTTGGAATCCTAAATCTATTTTAGCTAATGTATAGTGTTTTAACATCCCGTTTAATCCAATCATATCATGTATAATTTACCATCTATTATATTTTATTGTATTTTATTATGTGTTGAATATTAATCATTATGTTATACTTTTTGCCACTATCAACCAATTATTTTAATATATTTTTTTTTACCATTTGTGACTAGTTGAATGTTATAACTTAGAGCATCTCCAACCTTGTTCATTTTGGAGTGGTAAAAGCTAAATTTTACTAATTTTAGCATTTTCAATCAAAAAAATCATGCTCCAAAGGAAGAGGTATAATTTACCTCATTAGCTAAAACCAAAATTCCAAATGCTAAATATACCACTTACTATTCACAAGAGTTATATAAAATTATATTAAAATAGTATACTGAACCCCACACCCCCATCTCCCAAAAGTGATAAAATTAAAATTGACTACCCACTACGTCACTCTATCAAATAGCAAATGTAATAAAATATTATAAAATGTTAAATTATAGATGGTATTGTTGGAGAATGCACAAAAAATTAACTTGTTAAAACACTATTCAAATGCTAAAATATGTATAACATGCCAATTTTTACCTCCCATGATTGGAGATTCCCTTATACATAGCATTCCTCTCTTCTGTTTTGCCATGTGAGTTAAAATATAGCTTACCCCTTGGAGATGATTTTTTCTATTTACAAGAGGTAAAATGCTATATTTTAACTTTTAGCTCTCATGATCCATCATGGTTGGAGATTTGCTTAGTGTAAGATATAGTTTAGCTCACATGGCAAAAAAGAGAGAGGAATGCTATGTATAACATTCAGAATGCTATGTATAACATTGAGCTACTGTCGGGTTTGGATTTTCTATATCGATTTGTGTTATTATCATAACTATTATTCGATTGGTATTTGCTCGTGTAAAATATGTGGTGATTGGAAATTTATGATTATTGTAAATGCATATGATAATTGGATATATGATTGAATTTTTGTGATTGGTGAATGTTGAACTTATAAATAATGGGAGTATAAGTTGGCATCGGGGACAAAGTTTCCAGTCACTGTGCTTGCTGTGTGCGTGTCGTGGCATCAAGAAAGTTTGTGTTCCAATTAATTTGTTGTTGCAAAAGTCGAAATCACAGTGGCCATTCCACGTGGGCGGAGGAGGGGGATGTTCGTGTCCAAGAAGGAAGGATGAGCAGGCGTGATTCCGGAGTCGAGGACTCCGATGACAATGCCACTCCCGAAAATCTTCTACCACAGCAATGCATGTTTATAGAGGTATCGGACACGGGCGTTTTCTAGAATGAGTGGAGCACATAGTAGACGCAAGTGTGCGGAGGATTTCTCTGTTGTGATGTTCAGATGAACGATGTATGTACTAGTAGTATCTTTTGCTGCAGCAGCTTTGGGGTTGTGATGAATATGATGAGGGGAAAGGAGAAGGTATAGGAACATAACTATGAATTTTTTTTAGGAGGATCATTTTTCCTTTCATTTGCTTTTTCTTCTTCTTTTTGGTGGAGGATTTTATTTGCTGGTGCTCTCTATTCAATCGTACTTTTCTCTATTTACTAGTTATAAGTACCACGTGCAATGCACGTGATTACCACGTGCACGTGATTCTTACTATCATAATAATTAATTTACTCTATTTAAGATTATTGATTAAAATTGTACATTATTAATTCCTTTATATATATAAATATGATTAATTTTATATAAAAAAATAAGTTGCTAGTTATTGCGTAATATGAATAATCAAATAAAATATTAGAATAAAATTCAATAAAATTTTAAATGTTTACCCACTAATATAATCTTTGTATGAGTTCGTGTCCATGTTAATGATTAGAATGACCATTTTTTTCTTAAACTCTTATGTCTACAATAAAAAAATTGAAGATATGAATAAATTGTTAAGTTTAAACTAAATTGTCATTAATTAACTCTAAATATGTATTATTTTGTATATTATGTATAAAGTTCTTCCAAAATTTACATTAAATAACAATGTTTAATATATATTTCAAATAATAAAAAAATTTATTATAAAATAAAGAATAGCTAAATGGATATTATTAAGTTTAGCAAATTAATTGGTTGATCTTTGTTAATTATTTTATTTAATACACTAAAAATTCAACAGTTGATTAACTTGATTTAATAATAAGCTAGTACTGGCAATCTTAATACATTTGTTATTAATATTATTAAACATCATTTCAATAGCATATTTAAAAAAACTTCAAAAATCATCATACATGTATCTCATAATATTAAATAAAGAAAAAAGAAAAGTAAAACATGTAATGTGGTTAGGGGTTTCGGAATGGAACTTTGAAATCCCACCGATTACAATTGAAAAATAATTTAATTTCGAAGCATATTTTTCATCCGGATATCCCATTTTTCACAACACGAGATCAAAAAAACCAGTTGTAGCACCTCGCAGCACAAAGAAGGCACGGCGCGACCTGAGGCACAAAAATATTTGCACTTATACTGAGAGATGAGTGATGGTGACCGGTGAAACGTTAATTTGCCGGCGGATAAACTACTGAATAGAGTAAGAAATATAATTATTCCATTAATTTCCATTTCTTTATTGTTGTCTGCATATGTAGTAACGTTGTATACACTATAATAACTCCTTCGTCGTGTCAATCTTTTTGCCGCAAATCAATGGAAAAATGGTACTACACATGTCCTAATATCTCACATATTCCACTTACTCCGGCTCGAACAGACATCTAGCAACGTAAAAATATGAACCTATTCACATTAAATTTCTTAGGCACATTATTCACACAAATTGCTTACTAAGAACAAATCTCTCATGAACAAACTCTACTTAAAACAGAGATTGTATTCCTTCAAGATGAGTGATGACAAGCCTCTATCGGAACAGATAGATGAGTTCAACAAGATTCCAGATGACCTTGAAAATATTGAGGTGAAGCTTGAGGATGAAGATAAAGGTGTGATGCTACTCAATTTTATTCCAAACTCTTATGAGCATTTCAAGGATGCACTGGTGTATGGAAGGGAACAAACCATATAACTAGAAGAGGTGTAAACTCCAACCAAGGCTAAGGAATTGCAGAAGAAGCTTGAAGGTAAAGCTCATGAATATGGAAAGGGACTCAGTATTAGGGGCAGATCTGAGAAGAGAGGCTTCAAGGAAAAGAAACAAAAGTACAGATCTAAGTCACTCAAGAAGACTTTGGTAGAAACGGGTGAATGAAAGTGTTATAGGTGCAAGAAACCTGGACACTTCAAGAAAGATTGCCTAGAGAAGAAAGCAAAATCACCCCCACAAAAAAATGTATTTCCCTTTATTCTTTGTTGGCTTTGAACTCTCCAAAAACTCTTAAAATACCTCCAATGTCCAAGATCAAAATACATTCTCAAACTCTAATCTCACTATCTATAAGTTCAAAGTCTCTTTATATTTCAATAGAAGAAGAATTTTCGGCTACGGCTAAGTAAGCTTCTTCTTCCTCTTCTTTCTTTTTTTTTTTTTTTCCGAAAAGAGCTAAGCTCTCCTTCATCCAAGTTCTTCTTGTTCTTATTCTTCTTTTCTTAATATATAATCTAACTCTTAATCTCTTCTTGTATTAGAGAGAAAAGAGCTAACAAATCCTTCCCATAAAGAGTAGAGGTGAGAATTCTTGAATTCTTGCTCAAACATGCAACACCACTAGTATTTTCGGTTTTTATGTGATTTAATTGTTTATGCTTGCATATTATGTGATTATATGGATTAGATGATGATTGCATGTTAGTGTTTTGAAAAGATAACTTTGTTTTTTGAAGTTTTATGTTTTTTAGAAAATTTGGGGAAAAATGCTTAAATTGCTTATTTGGCTTAAGTAGTGCCTTATATGTGTTAATCTAGTGCTTGATTGTTGATTTGTGAAAAGAAAATGAATTTTTGGCCTAGCCATGAAACTTTTGGATTTTTGGGGCAAAATGCTTAAATTGCTTATTTGGCTTAATTAGTGCCTTTGATGTGTTAATCTAGTTTTTGATTGTTGATTTGTGAAAAGAAAATGATTTTTGGCTTAACTATGGAACTTTCGAATTTTTGAGGTAAAGTTGCTTAAAATTGCTTATTTGGTTTATTTGGTATCTTGCATGTGTTGATCTTGTGTTGGTTGTTGTTTTAAGGCCTTGCATGTTAAGACTTAGTGATTGATTGTTGACCTAAGGTCTTGCATGTTAAGATCTAGTGACTGATGGTTGATCTAAAGTCTTACATGTTAAGATCTAGTATTTTCTATGAAAAATGATGAAGGAACTAAGAATTTGTACTAACTTGATTTAAAATACTCTTGCATGTGTAGATCTAGTGAGTTTTCTTGAATAAAATGAAAAGATGAAAGTCTTGAACTTTATTCTTGTAAAATGCTAGATTTAATGAACTTTTGATTTTAGATTGTCTTTGCATGTTAAGATTTCGGTTATTTCATGCAATTGATTATGGATTATGTTTTTATGGCTAAATGATTTTGTGAAACTTATTTGTATTTTGCTATGTGCTCTTGCTTGCTTATGTGTTGATCATTGGGTGTGAGGATGAGAGAAGGGTAAGTAGAAGGATGCATGTGTGGGTGCAGTAGTGTCATGAATTTTTAAAAGGTAAAAATATGTTGGAAGGTCTTTCGAGGTTACAGTTATTATCCGGGGTACGACGAGTCGGTACCGTAGGGCCTAGGGGTGGTGATTCCACGTAGATAGACGGGTTCGTAAAATATGAGGTTATTTACCGGGAACTTAGATTGATTCTTCCAAAGGGATTCCCGATGATTTTTCATATCATGCATGTCTCATTTTGGTGTTGAGGATATAGATGGGAAAATCTCACTCTATGGTCTTGGGATCGTAGGGTTATAAAGGTGGGAGATTCTCATTCTATAATCTTCACTACGTGTCATGGCATAGGGTTATAAAGGTGGGATATTCTCACTCTATGGTATTGGGATCATAGGGTTATAAAAGTCGGAATTTATCTCACTCTATGCGTGTGACAATTATGTGACGAAGAACTCCGACGAAAAAAGGAAGTATATGATTTCTTTAATTTGTGTTGCATGTCCATGTATAAGAGATATATGTATGTATGTATATATATATATATATATATATATATATATATATATATATATATATATATATATATATATATATGCTCTATGTGCTATGTGTATTCGATAATACTTCAAGATTCTCATTGAGTCCTCAAAGGCTCATATAGGTGTTGTATGTTTGTAGGTATACCCGATTTGGAGCCCGAGGAGTGAAGTTGGGAATCGAGCTTGGGAATCGGAAGGAGATCGTATGGAGAGGTTGTGGATTGTGTTGGCTCTTAATTTAGTTATGTGGATTTATTTGTATAATATGCTTGTAAAAACTTTTGATAAAGTTTTAGATATTTTCTACCGTTCGATTCCTCCGATCGGTGGAAATTATTAAAAGACAATATGGGTAATAGTAATTAGGATTACTCCATTTTGGATATTTAACCGGTAATCCATAGTATTTTGTAAACGAAAGCGAATTTTACTATGTATATGCATGCACGCTTTTCGGCTAATAACCTCTTCGTGTTTTGTCTCGATGTTTTAAAATTATTTTCATATAGGTTCTCTGCTTAGAAAATCATGAAATTTAAGAAGTCTCTTCATCTCTCTGTTTTCATCATTTTGATAGGTCTTTTGCTTGATTTGGGTAAGTATTTAATTAGTTATGAATTATTTCTCACTACTGCACTGAAACAGGGCCATTCGAGTATTTTCTGTTACAACTAGCGTTTTACTCACTCAAATGCCTTGCTCTTACTTGGAAAATGTTTTAAACTTATTTTTGTGCCTTGGATTAAAATTTGGTAGTTTTTGGGTCAGTAAGGAAGTTATTATGAATTTTCAAAACTCCCTCCCCTGTTTTGGATTTTAAATTGAGTGACTGTGCCATTTTATTTATTTCTCCCAAATGGTCAAGCATATTTCAAAACTGTTTTAACTAAGTGATTTAGACTCATGGTAGATGGTATGATTTTGTTTTTCAGTCATTTTCATGAGTAGTTTAAGAGGAAATAATTTTTAAAGTTTATGCATTGAATCTGTCCGAATTTGAATTAGGTCCATCATACCTAGTTATCTTCTAGCCTTGCATGTAGTATGTATTTGTGTTAATTGATTCATTAGGGTTTAAGTATTAAAATATCGGGAGCAAGAACTCGAGCTCAAAATGCCGCTAACGATCTTCACAATCAATCTCGTACCATCCAAGACCTCACCGCCCTCGTCCGAGAACAAAATGAACAAATCAAACGCCTTGTTAACCTTCAAAACCGAAAACCTCCTCCACCTTCTCCACCACCTTCCCCACCTAGAAAGACAGCCCCACAAGCCATCTACGAGCGATTCTTGAAAATGCATCCTACCGAATTCCACGCCGGCCCTAATCCATCTGTTGCCGAAGAATGGATCAAATCCCTCGAAGTTATCTTCGAATACATGGTGACCGAATCCACTGCGCACTACTGTTCTTGAAGAACAAAGCCTGAAATTGGTGGGAAGGCGCAAAGTGTGGGATCGATCTAGCAAATACCACTTGGGAAGCTTTCAAAGTTCTTTTCTTTGAAAAGTACTTTTCCAAGAATGTCCGAGCACAATAGCTTAAGGAGTTTCTCGAACTCAAAAAAGGAAACCTAACCGTTGCCGAATTCACTCGCCGTTTTGAGCAAGGAATCCTCTACACACCTTTCATTTCCAAGGACGACACCGAGAAAATGAATCACTACCTAAGGGGCCTCAACCCGATAATCAAGCGCGACGTTCGACTAACCTCTGCTTCTACTTTCCGCGGAGTAGTGGACAAGGCCTTAGAAGCCGAACAAGACGAGATGGCAATCCAACAATGGAGACCTCCTCATGATGGCTCTTCTCGACCATGGAAGAAACCGAACCTCAACAACACCAAAGGAAAGAAACCGATCAACCGAGCAACCGGGACCTCGAGAGACAAGACCGTTTGCCCTAAATGCAATCGAGAGCACTCAGGAAATTGTGTTGCCGGAACCAACCACTATTTTCGATGCAAGAAGCCCGGACATATGGTCCGAGACTGCCCAATCGCCCCGAGACAAGTGCCGGGACGAGTATTCGCCATGACTAGAGACCAAGCCAAAGCCGACCCGTCAATGATCACAGGTACCGTTAATGTTTTTAATAATTCCGTGTATGCCCTCATCGATTCCGGATCAACTCACTCATTCATCTCAAGTACCCACATTGCCGAACTCCGCCTAGTCTGTAGTCAAGCCGATGCCTTGTTTAGCATACTCATTCCTTCCGGTGATGAAGGAAGTCAAAGACCAAATTCAAGATCTTATCGACAAGAAATTTGTCCGCCCTAGTTTTTCCCCATGGGGTGCTCCGGTACTCTTCGTGAAAAAGAAAGACGGAACCCTCCGAATGTGTATCGATTAACGAGAACTCAACAAGGTCACCGTCAAAAACAAGTATCCATTGTCAAGAATTGACGACCTTTTCGACCAACTTAATGGCTCCACGGTCTATTCCAAAATCGACCTCTGTTCCGGTTATCATCAATTGAAGATCAAGAAAGAAGATATTCCGAAGACCGCGTTTCGGACTCGTTACTGCCATTACGAATTTGTAGTGATGTCGTTTGGTCTAACCAACGCCCCAGCCGCTTTCATGGATCTCATGAATCGAATCTTCCGCAAATATCTCGATCAATTTGTGATCGTATTCATCAGCGATATCTTAGTGTATTAAAGAAATGATGAAGAACATCGGAATTATTTGGAAATGGTGCTCCAAACTATCCGAGAGAACCAACTCTATGCGAAGTTTTTCAAATGTGAGTTTTGGTTAAGACAAGTCCACTTTCTTGGTCACGTAATTTCCAAGGAAGGCATAGCCGTTGATCCAAGCAAAATTGAAGCCGTTTGTAATTGGTCAATCCCTCGTAATGTCGGAGAAATCCGAAGTTTCCTCGGCCTTGCGGGCTACTGCCGACGGTTCGTTCCAAACATTTCCACGATAGCCGCTCCACTTTCTCGTTTGACCCGAAATGAAGTCAAGTATCAATGGATCCCGAATGCGAGTCTAGTTTCCAAGAACTCAAGAAGCGATTAACCTCAGCACCAATCCTCGCTCTACCCGATAAAACCGGAAACTATGTGGTCTCTAGTGGGAGGTCTGTGCATTGTAGTCGGGGATTCGATCGCTAGAATAGTATTGGATGTCTTGTGTGTTCTCATAGTTTGTAATCTCTAAGTCTCTGACCAGAGCTGACTAAGTGATGATTAGAGAATTCGATTCTCTCAGTCATGCACGTAACGATTACAACACTTAGAACGACCGCACAGTCATTGAACTACTAAGGAGGTCTCGATGAACCAATGCCTCTAGTTCAATCGAGGCATATGAATCAAAGGGATCGTACTGTACGCTAAATATATCAAAAGGTTCTTGCAGGCACTTAATTTGTATCTAGTGAATCATGACACACAGTTGCTAGACGCCAATCATGATTCGTTGGGTGATTAAGGTGAAACGAGCTTCATCTGAATCGTACTTCTAAGGGACGAGTTTTGACCACAAAGAGTTGTGGGCCCACGGCTAGCTTACACCTGGACCATCGAGGGTCACACTGCTCGTGCACATGAGATCTTTGAATAAACGGTCAAAGATAAAAATGTTTTATTTTTGCATGATTGGAAGTCAATATGATCGAGTCCAACATTCGTGATTCGGAATTATGAATGAGAATAAGAAAAGGAAAATAATAGGCGAACATCTTAGTGAACTTTCTAAATCGGAAAGTTTCCAAATTTAGAAAGTGCACTGAATTAGGGCTTCCACTTTTAGAAAGATGGAAATCGAGAATTGGCACTCGTAATGACGAGGATATTATAATGATTCCGAAAATGTAATCGTTACAATTTTCCGATCATTGAATTGAGAGAAACGAGCAAGTAAAAAACTAACGAACTTAAGCTGTTGGGCCCGGTCCAACTTAAGCCAGTTAGGTTTTTTATGCAAGACACTATAAATACTTGATTTATAGGTCTTGCAAACACACAACCCTAATGCGAAACCCTAGCCGCTCTCATCTCTCTCTCGACCAACCTCAACCCGCGGCCACCACCACCACCGACGCCACCATCTCGCCGGAATCCGCCATCCCTTGGCCGATCGTCTTGGTAGTACTTTTCCTTTTCTCTTTTCGTTTCTTCCGTTTTATTCTAACTATTTCGTGTCTAGTGCCACATTTTAGTAGATTGAAGTATACGAGGTGAAATCCGAGAGGAGGAAGATCGAAGAATCGAAGAATCGAGGAGCAGCCATCGAACCAACGGCGCACGTGCTCCCACGCGCCGCCCGAAGACAGCGCGTGAACCTCACGCGCCGCCGTTGCTCACGCCGTCGCCGTTGCTCATGCCGTCGCCGTTGTTGCTTCCCTGTCGCCGCTCCCGGATAGCACGGATTGGTTTCCGTGGCAATCGTATCGTAGTATATTGTACGAATTTATATATATTATTTGATTACATGAAATTCGTTATTAACTGTGAGCATGATTAATTGATTTAATGCGAGCATGCTAGAAATGTAGTAGGCAATATGACTCTTGATAGAATCATCCTCTTATCAGCCGGTCCTCCTGGAGCCAGACCATGTAAAACAATTGGAACATTGAAAGTGTCGAACTTGTACCGAGACTTGCGTGTGCGCGGAGCTGGGACGGGAACATCATCAAAATCGCTAGCCACAGGGTCCTGCTCCTCGTCGTGTTTCTCGTAGGGGATACGGGAATCTTCCCATAAAGATTGAATGCTAACCGCCATAGATCTCGAACTCCGGTCTACGTGGGGTATCTCGTTCACGATGGGTAAATCATCAGTGCCCCGCTCAATAACTCTCCTACGCCGATGAGATGCAATCATACGAATGGGCTCGGCTTCCACTGCGGCTTCCCCGCCTCCCCCGCCATATCGAAATTTAATCTTCGGGACATTATCCGAACTCGAAGAAACACCCATAATCCATTTCTCCTTGTCCTGATGTGCCATCTGTGTAAAATAAATAAATTAATTAAATATAAAAAAAATTAAACTTGAAGCTACCGTTTTGCAGAACACGGGAACTTGAAGATTATTAAAGTACTCGTGTTCTGCAGAACGGGAGCTTCAAGATTTTTGAGTCCTCCGTTCTGCAGAGCACGGGAACATGAATAATCTTCAAGTTCGCGTGTTCTACAGAATGGGGGATGCATATTTAAAAAAAAATCGAAAAAAAAAATTCAAATTTCCGTGCTCTGCAGAACGAGAAATTCAAAAAACTTGAATCCTCTGTTCTACAGAGCACGGGAACTTGAAGTTTCTTCATGTTTCGTGCTCCCAAAAACTGAGGCTTCGAATTTAGTATTTTTTTCGAGATTTGGCTAGATCTAATCCTACATATGTGCTTTTACCTAAATTGTAAATAAAACTAATTAAAATTAGTGGGATATTGAAAATTTACCGAAATCGAGCCTCGTTTGCTTCAGATTCAAAGTTGAAAAAATTTACGAAATTCAAATGTCAAGAGAGAGTTTGGGAGTAGGAGAGAGAATTTAAAATAAAATTAAATAAAAAAGTTTCTGCTGCATTTAGTAAAAGACCCGCTGCAAATAACAACACCCTAAACTTAATGCTAATCTCTTAAATTATATTTTTATTAATATTTATAAAAGTTGACGTCCACAATTAAGTGCTCGTATTTCATTAAATCAGTAGAATAATGTATTCCAAAAAAAATAAATTTTAGATTAAAATAATCAATTTTACTTTTAAATCTGAAATAAAAAAAAAAAAATATAATAATGTATTAATACAATCATCGTCTTAATATAATAATGTATTAATAAATAAAAATATAAATTAATCCAGTATAATTGTTCGAACATATAATAGAAATACACAATTTCAAATTATTATTATTCACAAAAAAGTATTGTATATTTATTAAATAGTACAATGTTAAAAAAACATTGTTAATAATTTCTTTTGGGCCTGAAGATATAGGTCTCTGGTGACAAAACTTATTAGAACTAAATTACAAGTCTAACTAAACATTTGCTTCACATGTTGGGGATCGTGCATGTATACGCAGCGGAATTTAAAAATTTTATATCGAACTAGTTTCGATTACATGCATAAACTAGTCACATAGTCAACGTACCTTAACGCTTCCGCCATACATATGGTAATTATCGATTTAATTGAAAAATACATAAAACCGAAAATCACGAAACATGCTTATGCTTCATATCATAAAATCGAAACATGTAATCACGTATTACTCATGCTTGCAAATTAATAATCATACAAACATGTTCGAATCGAATTACGAAAGTTCTGATTTAATTACCTCTTGTAGCGTGTGATTTCGACGAATCGAAATCCTAGAACGAGTCACGTACAAGCTGCAAATTACCAATCCTCGGGGCTGCAACTCACGGCTGGACCAAGCTGATCCAGCAAGCGACGAACGGCGGTGAACGGCAGCAGCAGCGGCGGCGCGTGGCAGCGGCAGCGGCGGCGCGTGAGCGGCGTATCGGCGCGTGCGGCGGTGCGTGGATTCGTCGGGGCAGCAGCTCCTCTCCAATTAGGTTTCACCTCGTATTTTCGACCCACTCGAACTACAGCACTAGATGTAAACGAGTTAGATAACAACACGAATAAAACGAAGGAAAAAGAGGAGAAAACCGGCTGTGTTTCCGGCGGTGGTCGGCGGTGGCGCGCCGGTGGAGCAACGGCCGAAGAGGGGAGCGGCTAGGGCTTGAGCGGCTAGGGTTTGGTGCTGAAAATCTGATCTCAAACTCTTGTTTGAGGTCTATTTATACCTAGGGTTTTCAACCCTAGCGGGCTTAAGTCATTGGGCTTGACCCACTGATGCATTAAACCCATTCCCTCGTCGGCCTCGTTTCTAATAAACGATCGTTCACAAAATTATAACAAAATTATATTTGTGACGAGCTCAAAGTCCTCGTCGATACGAGTGCCTCTTCGAAATTTCCAATTTCCAAAATTGGAAACTTCCACTTCAGTGGACTTGCTAAATCGGGAAACTTCCCAATTTAGAAAGTTCACTTAATTCCGCATTTCTCTCTTTCTCTACGTTTATTCCGATTCGCAATCCAGAATTACGAATCTTGGATTCAATCATATCGACATCCAATCGTTCAAAGATTAACACATTAATCTACGCTTGTTGTTATCAAGGATCTATATTACACGAGAAGTGTGACCCTCAATGGTTCAGGTGTATGCTAGCCGTGGGCTCACAACTCTTTGTGATTCGAACAACACATTGTTCTTATATGAACTCCTCCCAAGAGTCCCGATTAGAGTAAAACTCATTTTACCTAATCCCGATCAAATCGGTGCCCAACGAATCAAGATTGGCGTCTAGCAACTACGCATCATGATTCCCTAGATACAAATGAAGTGCCTGCAAGAACCTTATGATATAGTTAGCGTACAGTACGATCCTTTCGTAGCACATGTCCCGATTGAACTAGAGGCATTGGTTCACCGAGACCTCTTATAAAGTTCAATAACCGTGCGAACGTTCTAGGTATTATAAATCCGTTCGTGTGCGACTTAGGGAAACACATTTCCCTAATCACCCCACTATCAACTCTGGCCAGAGATTCTATGGATTATAAACCGTCAGAACACACAGGACATCCATGACTACTCAAGCGCTCGAATCCCCTACTACAATGCACAGACTTCACACTAGATTTCGGATTGCACGAACGTTGGCCCTTGGAGCGGTCCGCGGTGGGACTCAGGGACAGGTCACGATACAATCGGTCCTCTAGTGAAGTCACGGTGATGTCTGGGTCTTAAGGACTAATGGTGTACAACTATATCTTAGAGACCTATTACTCGATGAATGAGAACCACTTATAGATTTCTAGGGCGAGGGAGTTCAGTGAACTCATCCAGTATGAGCACCCACTCAAGTATGCCGATGTCACAACACCGAGGACTGATGAGACGCAGTACACATACACTAAGTGCTAGTCTCAAAAGGGAAAGGCCGGTATCCTCATTATTGGCGTAACCCATCGACTAGGAACAAGGTTTAACAGTTACATTACATTGCTGAGTTATCTCACGATTCTACTAGATCAACTCACAGTAATAGAGTAACTCGTTAGGACTATATCTATGCTGCTTGCATGGGATAACAGATATAGAATGCCAAATAAGATATTTTATTATTACGAACGAAAAAACGATTGTTTTATTACATGAAATAAGATAAAGACCACAGCCACAAGTTGGCTTGCCGGTCACCTACTCTAACAATCTCCCACTTGACCTAAAGCCAACTACTCATAAATCTAAGTCCCATCGACTCTCGATGTTTCTCGTGGACTGATCCTGACAATGGCTTGGTGAAGGGATCTGCAATATTGTCCTCCGAGGTGACTCTGTCCAGCTTGACTTCACCTCTCTCTCTGATCTCTCGGATCACATGGTATTTTCTCAACACGTGCTTCGACTTCTGATGAGCTCTTGGTTCCTTAGCTTGCGCTACGGCTCCGTTGTTATCGCAGTACAGCCGTACTGGATCGCTAGCGTTCGGAAATACACCCAACTCTTGGATGAATTTCCTAATCCATGACCCTTCCTTTGAAGCATCTGATGCTGCAATATATTCAGCCTCGGTGGTGGAATCAGCCGTCGTGCCTTGTTTGGAACTCTTCCAACACACGGCACCCCCGTTGACTTTGAATACATACCCCGAGTTTGACTTCGAGTCATCCACGTCCGATTGAAAACTAGAATCCGTGAAGCCTTCTAATTTCAACTCGGTATCCCCATAGACCAAAAACAAATCTCGAGTTCTTCGCAAGTACTTGAGAATGTCCTTCACAGCCTTCCAATGGGCTGGGCCGGGGTCGGACTGATATCTGCTTGTGACGCTCACAGCATACGCAATATCAGGTCGTGTACATAGCATGCCATACATTATGCTTCCTATAGCGGATGCATAAGGTGTCCTTTTCATCTCCTCGATTTCCATTTGCGTTTGTGGACGCATGGATTTCGAGAGACGAACCCCATGGGACATTGGCAAGAATCCCTTCTTGGATTCTTCCATGCTAAACCGTTTGAGAACGGTGTCTATGTACATGGATTGGGACAAGCCAAGCAATCTCCTCGATCTATCTCTATAGATCCGTATTCCCAATACGTAGGATGCTTCTCCCAAATCCTTCATCGAGAAACGTGTGGATAACCATACTTTAGTTGACTGCAACATCCCTACATCATTCCCAATGAGTAGTATGTCATCAACATAAAGTACAAGGAAAGTCACTGCACTCCCACTAACCTTCTTGTAGACACAAGGTTCCTCCGGGTTTTTCACAAATTCAAACTCTTTG
The DNA here is from genome assembly GCF_000504015.1 of Erythranthe guttata. Next base: position 586,651 of record NW_012193888.1, on the reverse strand, counting down.
ATAGTTGTGTCGAACCTTTTGTTCCAACTACGGGATGCTTGTTTCAATCCATAAATGGATCGCTGGAGTTTGCAAACCTTTTGCTCATCTCCAGAAGATATGAAGCCTTCCGGCTGCGCCATGTAAATTTCTTCCTCAATGTCCCCATTAAGGAAAGCGGTCTTCACATCCATTTGCCATATCTCGTAGTCATACCACGCAGAGATGGCCAGCAAAATCCTAATGGACTTAAGCATAGCAACTGGAGAGAAGGTTTCCTCATAGTCAACTCCTTGCTTTTGAGTATAACCCTTCGCTACCAATCTAGCCTTGTAGGTCGATACCTTTCCATCTACTCCAATTTTCTTCTTATAGATCCACTTGCAGCCTATGGGAACGATTCCCTCGGGTGGATCTACCAAGGTCCATACCTTGTTGGAGTACATAGAGTCCATTTCGGATTTCATGGCATTAAGCCAATGTCCCTTGTCTGTATCCGATACAGCTTCGTTGAAAGTTCTAGGATCACATCCTTGGTCAACTTCATCAACGAGGAATAACCTATCGGGCGCTCTCCGAACTCTTTTGGATCTACGCAGCGACGGTTCAGGAGGTATGTTAGTGGTTTGTTGAATTGGTTCATTATCTGATTGTGCTTGAACTTCAGATTGTGGTTCTCGAACTTCTTCGAGATCAACTACACTGCCCTTTCTATCCGATAGAAATTCCTTCTCAAGGAACACGGCATTTCTCGAGACGAATACCTTTGCCTCGGAAACATAGTAGAATTCGTATCCCATGGAATCCTCGGGATACCCCACAAAATAGCATAGGTCGGATTTTCCATCCAACTTGTCTCCCACTAGCCGCTTCACGTAAGCGGGACAACCCCATATCCTAATATGTTTAAACGTGGGTTTCTTGGAGTGCCAAAGTTCATAAGGTGTGGAGTTAACTGCTTTGGTATTAACCCTATTCAGCAAATACACGGCAGTTAGGAGTGCATGACCCCACAGGTATGCCGGTAGCTCGGTGAACCCCATCATAGATCGAACCATGTCTAACAGTGTTCGATTCCGACGTTCGGAAACTCCATTAAGTTGAGGAGTCCAGGAGGAGTCCATTGAGACAGAATCCCATTCTCTTTAAGATAGTCTATAAACTCAGTACTTAAGTATTCGCCACCACGATCGGATCGTAGTTTCTTAATACGTCTACCGAGTTGGTTTTCTACTTGGTGTCTAAAATCTTTGAACCTTTCAAAAGTTTCAGACTTATACTTCATTAAGTACACGAAACCATACCTAGAATAATCATCGGTAAAGGTAACGAAGTAGTTAAAACCACCCCTAGCACTAACGCTTAGTGGACCACACACGTCTGAATGGATCAAATCCAAAAGACCCTCGGCCCGTTCCATCTTCCCTTTGAAGGGAGTCTTGGTCATTTTTCCTTTAAGGCAGGATACACAAGTTTGAAGTGATTTAACGTCCTCCAAGGAGAACATTCCTTCACTAACAAACTTGTTCATCCTTCTCAAGGAAATGTGACCTAGTCGAGCGTGCCAAAGTTGTGCGGGGTTAAGACTTATATCTTTTCGTTTTGCTGATATAACGTTAATAGGTATTTCACTTGGATTCAGTTCATATAAGTTGTTTATAAGTTGTCCCTTACAAATCATATTTTGTTCCTTTTGTATAATGCAAATCGAATTTCCAAAAACAAAAGTAATACCTTCATTATCCAAAACAGGAATAGAAATAAGGTTTCGAATAAGTGACGGAACAAATAAACAATTGTTCAAAACAATGGAAAAACTAGAATCCAAAACAGAAAGATAAATTGTCCCAATGGCTTCAGCAGCAACCCTTGCTCCGTTGCCCATTCTTAGGTAGGTCTCACCCACATTAAGCTTCCCACTTCTTGTCATGAGCTGCAAATCATTACAAAGATGTGAGCCACAACCAGTATCCAATACCCAAGCAGAAGATTTAACGAACAAGTTAACTTCAACTAAATACGTACCCTTTTCAGAACGTTTCTGATCGAGGTAAGCCTTGCAGTTGCGTCGCCAATGGCCCTTCTTTCCACAATGATGGCAAGCGTCATCAACTTGCTTGGTGACCTTGTCATTCTTCACTCCGCTCGACTCGCCCTTCTCAAGTTTCTTGCTCGGGCCGAAACTCCTTTCTTTCCTTTTCTTCTGGAAAGAACCTTTCTTCACAGAAGGAGCAACTAGGAGAACAGATTTCTCCTTCTTGATTGTGGACTCATAACTGACCAACATGTTCAACAACTCATCCAATGGTGGATCGAGCTTGTTCATGTTGAAGTTCACTATGAACGATTCATAAGAACTTGGAAGGGACAGTAGGATCAAATCCACCGAGAGCTCGGCTGGGAGGGTGACATCAAGGTTCACCAGCTTCTCAAGGAGAGTGATCATCTTGAGACCGTGTTCGTGGACCGAAGCCCCTTCACGCAGCCTCATGGTGATCAACTCCTTGGTAGCTGAGTACCTCGATGCCCTAGTATTCTCACTGTACATGCTTTCAAGATGATGCTTGATATCATAAGCATGCACGTGAGACTCATACTTCCTCGCGAGCTCTGGCACCATGGATGCTAGCATGTAGCACCTCGCATGGAGGTCGTCCTTCTTCCATGCCTCGAAAGTGGCAGTCTCGTCAGCAGTAGCAGTCGCAGGAAGAGCAGCGGGGGGACGTTCATTGAGCACATAGAGACGCTCCTCGACTTGGAGCACAAGTTTCAGATTGCGAAGCCAATGCAAATAGTTTGGACCGGTGAGTTTGTTTTGGTCGAGGATTGAGGAAAGGGGATGTTTGGACATTGTTGCTGAGAAAGTTTTAAGAAGACAATAATTAGAGTTTAGTTCGTAATAATCGTTACAATTAAAATTTTGGACTTTTATGTTTTAATTGTTCTCCCACTAATTTTATCGAATTCCACCACCCTCTAGCAGACAATCGAGAAAACTTATTTTTCTTTAATGGGCTTTAGGTCCAATAGCGCTAATGTAACCCGTAGTTAATCTATCCCGATTACATAAGCCTAAAGGTAGAGTACTATCAATCACATCACTATGTGACCCTAAAGATCGATTTACCTCACACTTGATAATGACCTAAGTTAATCTAGCGAATATCAAAATCTTCGTGTGTCAAGTCCAGCCTACCAATATGAGATGTCATAGATCCAACTATATCAAACTAATGCAATCCCTAGTTAATCTAGCCGACCACATTAATCCAACATAATTTTATCTATGACCGTATCTCCATCTAATGTCAATTAAATTACAGCTTATCCCACAATAGCACTCCCCGCTAACACGGCGTACTGCACTATTATGAGAGGCTACACATAATCTAATTGTTGGTAGAAGGAAAGAAAAATTCAACAATTTGGTTTTTCTTTATAGCTTGATAATTATTCTTAATTAAGAATGAGGGATTTTATTTATTAAATCTTATTAGCTCATCGGAAGTTTTAGGTTATGATCGTTTGTGATTCCTACAACTATGTTCTCTAGGTATGTGGAAACGCATATTGATCCTAAGAGAGACATACGATCATCATCGTACTTAATCACAATTATTCATCTCATGAATTATTTAATTAATACGATAAATTGCAAATATAATTAACGGACTCCCTTCATTCATAAATCAATCAAATAAGAATGAAGTCCATTAATTATTTGCTATCTAATTTGTGTTCCATTAATTAAACTAATTTAACGATTAAATTAAATAATTAATCCAACACTATTCTTTGAATTCAAATTAAATTAATGGATCAATTATCTAATTGGGTTTAATTGATAAATAATTTCAAAAATTAAAAATCAATTAATTTTAATATTAATCTCAGAAAATCAATAAAAGAATATTTTTTTTTTTTTTTGTTGTTGCTGACCGGACCGGTCGGACCGGTTCGACCGGGCCGGTTCGGTCAGCTGAAAAACAGCAGCAAAAAATCGAATTTTCAAAATTAAAATTTTTTATATTTTCTGAAATATTCAAAATATTTAATTAATATTAAACCACCCAATTTGATAACACCAAAAATTCAACAATTCAACAAATCGAAGCATGCTTTCGAAAACGATAGACACGTTGACAAATAAACGATTAACCCGTGGCTCTGATACCACTGTTGGGGATCGTGCATGTATACGCAGCGGAATTTAAAAATTTTATATCGAACTAGTTTCGATTACAAGCATAAACTAGTCACATAGTCAACGTACCTTAACGCTTCCGCCATACATATGGTAATTATCGATTTAATTGAAAAATACATAAAACTGAAAATCACGAAACATGCTTATGCTTCATATCATAAAATCGAAACATGTAATCACGTATTACTCATGCTTGCAAATTAATAATCATACAAACATGTTCGAATCGAATTACGAAAGTTCCGATTTAATTACCTCTTGTAGCGTGTGATTTCGACGAATCGAAATCCTAGAACGAGTCACGTACAAGCTGCAAATTACCAATCCTCGGGGCTGCAACTCACGGCTGGACCAAGCTGATCCAGCAAGCGACGAACGGCGGTGAACGGCAGCAGCAGCGGCGGCGCGTGGCAGCGGCAGCGGCGGCGCGTGAGCGGCGTATCGGCGCGTGCGGCGGTGCGTGGATTCGTCGGGGCAGCAGCTCCTCTCCAATTAGGTTTCACCTCGTATTTTCGACCCACTCGAACTCCAGCACTAGATGTAAACGAGTTAGATAACAACACGAATAAAACGAAGGAAAAAGAGGAGAAAACCGGCTGTGTTTCCGGCGGTGGTCGGCGGTGGCGCGCCGGTGGAGCAACGGCCGAAGAGGGGAGCGGCTAGGGCTTGAGCGGCTAGGGTTTGGTGCTGAAAATCTGATCTCAAACTCTTGTTTGAGGTCTATTTATACCTAGGGTTTTCAACCCTAGCGGGCTTAAGTCATTGGGCTTGACCCACTGATGCATTAAACCCATTCCCTCGTCGGCCTCGTTTCTAATAAACGATCGTTCACAAAATTATAACAAAATTATATTTGTGACGAGCTCAAAGTCCTCGTCGATACGAGTGCCTCTTCGAAATTTCCAATTTCCAAAATTGGAAACTTCCACTTTAGTGGACTTGCTAAATCGGGAAACTTCCCAATTTAGAAAGTTCACTTAATTCCGCATTTCTCTCTTTCTCTACGTTTATTCCGATTCGCAATCCACAATTACGAATCTTGGATTCAATCATATCGACATCCAATCGTTCAAAGATTAACACATTAATCTACGCTTGTTGTTATCAAGGATCTATATTACACGAGAAGTGTGACCCTCAATGGTTCAGGTGTATGCTAGCCGTGGGCTCACAACTCTTTGTGATTCGAACAACACATTGATCTTATATGAACTCCTCCCAAGAGTCCCGATTAGAGTAAAACTCATTTTACCGAATCCCGATCAAATCGGTGCCCAACGAATCAACATTGGCGTCTAGCAACTACGCATCATGATTCCCTAGATACAAATGAAGTGCCTGCAAGAACCTTATGATATAGTTAGCGTACAGTACGATCCTTTCGTAGCACATGTCCCGATTGAACTAGAGGCATTGGTTCACCGAGACCTCTTATAAAGTTCAATAACCGTGCGAACGTTCTAGGTATTATAAATCCGTTCGTGTGCGACTTAGGGAAACACATTTCCCTAATCACCCCACTATCAACTCTGGCCAGAGATTCTATGGATTATAAACCGTCAGAACACACAGGACATCCATGACTACTCAAGCGCTCGAATCCCCTACTACAATGCACAGACTTCACACTAGATTTCGGATTGCACGAACGTTGGCCCTTGGAGCGGTCCGCGGTGGGACTCAGGGACAGGTCACGATACAATCGGTCCTCTAGTGAAGTCACAGTGATGTCTGGGTCTTAAGGACTAATGGTGTACAACTATATCTTAGAAACCTATTACTCGATGAATGAGAACCACTTATAGATTTCTAGGGCGAGGGAGTTCAGTGAACTCATCCAGTATGAGCACCCACTCAAGTATGCTGATGTCACAACACCGAGGACTGATGAGACGCAGTACACATACACTAAGTGCTAGTCTCAAAAGGGAAAGGCCGGTATCCTCATTATTGGCGTAACCCATCGACTAGGAACAAGGTTTAACAGTTACATTACATTGTTGAGTTATCTCACGATTCTACTAGATCAACTCACAGTAATAGAGTAACTCGTTAGGACTATATCTATGCTGCTTGCATGGGATAACAGATATAGAATGCCAAATAAGATATTTTATTATTACGAACGAAAAACGATTGTTTTATTACATGAAATAAGATAAAGACCACAGCCACAAGTTGGCTTGCCGGTCACCTACTCTAACATCACATCCTTTATAAATTTTGTCCCAAAAATGCCCTCCACACGCAAAATATGAAATTTGCATCAAGTAATATTTAAATTGCGTTTATCATTTTTTATTATGCATTTAACATTTCATTTTGCATCGAACATTTTTTTTACGTAGAACACATTACTCTTTTTATTATTATTATTATTCATTTTCATATTTTTCAGAATTTTAGCTATCTATTTTTTCCATTCTTTCCTACATAATATTGAAAATTATGTATTTAAAAAAACTCAGTTAGAGTCATGTATAGACACCCATAGGAAACTGTAGTAATCCATAGTAAATCGTAGTAATCCCTAGAGATCTATGATAGCATATCTTTGAAACCCTAGCATCTCCTTTTAACCCTAGCCGTCAAACATCCATAGTAACCCATAGACATCAAATCGAAAAATCTTAGATCCATCCCACCAAACCCTAGATCCACCCACCAAACCCTAGATCCACCCACCAAACCCTAGATCCGTGATGCCAAAGACCATCCACCCCCATCCACGCCACTAAGGATACCACCCACTCCACCCACGCCGCCATCACCTACGCCTACATCACCACACCACCAACACCATTCTCGAACTCCAAGCACCGCCGATGGGCCAGCATCACCCTTGAACTCCGAGCGCCGCCAACCACAATGGCTCATCCCATCGTCGTCGCTTACTTACCTTGATAACTACCTTCCCTATGTCGCCGCCTCCACCGCCATGGTCGTCGCCATAGCCACCACCTTCTTCAAGCGTGGAGTGGTGGCGAGAGAGAGTGAGATTGAGCGAGAGAGAGCCAGAGAAAAGCGAGAAGAAGAAGAAGAAGAGGAGAAGAAGAAGAATAGATGTGACGGAGAAACGTAAATAATTAGTTTATAAGATTTAGGGTATAAGGGTAAGATAGGGATTAATTTTTTTTTAGGGATGTGAAGCATATTTTATTTCAAATTATGGATTTAATTAAAAAACGAATTTAAACTTGTCATTTAGTTCAAATTATGTTTTATTTGAAGGACTCATACCATATTATCCCCCGTTTTTTTATTGAATGGATATTCGAACATTCTAAAATATTGAAAAAAGAAACAATTATATTTCTTTATTTTAATATTTGAATATTTAAAAAATGTTTTTTTCCGAAAATTATTAGAATATTCGTAAAAATATTGAGTATCTTGAATTTTTTCAATAAAAATATTGAAATATTGAAAATATTAATTCGATATTTTTTTTCAATTAATCGAAAATTAAATTTGGAAATAATATATATACATGTGGTAAATGTTTAAATGAGTGTACAAATGTTTTATAGGAAAGAACTTAAATACATACCAAATTAAAAATGACAACTAATCAATTGAGGAATCCACCTCATCAATTTAATGACAATGAAGCAATTTTGATAAATGACAGACATTTGCCACATGTCATTCATATAGGGCATAGATCCTCTTTTTATAGTATATATAGATTGAATGTGGAATTCAACTTTTATATATGGGTTTTGTTGCATAAGTCTCTGACCAACCATCTGTATTATTCTAGGTTCAGGGGCTATATGTCTTTTGCCAATTAGTCCATTCCTTTAATATGTATTATAAATAAATGAAAAATTAATGTATATGACGAAATTACCCCCAACTCTTTACACCCAATTCTTAATTGTAACCCCAATTTAATCAATTTTGACCACAAAACTCCAATTTTGACTTTTTTTTTTCTAAAAACTTAATTGTTTTCAGAAATTATTTTTTTTGCCGCCAGTTTCCGGCGTTGACTTTTCGATTTTTTTTACTACTGGTGTGTTTTTTCCGCCGCCGGTCTCCAGCGTTGACTTTTTCGAGTTTTTATTTATACTGGTCTGTTTTTTCCACCGCCGGTTTCCTGCGTTGACTTTATTTTTTATTTTTATTTTTTTACGCCCGCTGCTAAACGTTGATCGTAATTGTGTTGTACAGTATTTGTACTATCAGTGACAGTAAATTAACGTAATTATATTGTCATTGACAGTACATTAACATAATTGTACTGTCGTTGACAATACATTTATGTAATTGTACTGCCGCTGACAGTACAATTAGAGTCAACGACAATATTATTATTTTTTTTGGTTATGTTCTTTTTTAATTTTGTTTGATGTTGATAAGTCGACGTAATTATATTACTGCCGTTGAATAACTGTAAACACAATAATTTGGGTTTTTTGTTTTGTTTAAGTTATTGACGGAGTAACGTAATAATATTACTGTCTATTATTGTGATATTACTGTAAACAGAATAATATTATTGTCTTTGACGATAATATTACTGTTGTTCCAGTAATATTACTGTCAACCACAGTAATATTAATTTTTTAGGCTTTTTATTATGTTTTCCTTGGTTGAACAGTCAACATATTAATAGTACTCTATTATACAATAATAACGACTTTTGTTGTGTTAATATTATTGTGCTAGAGATTAAGATAGAAATATTGTTGTCAACGACAGTAATATTGATGTTTAAACGGGGGGCAAAAAGATGTTAAAGAAAAAAAAATTGAAAAAGTCAATGCCGGAGACCGGCGTTGACCGTCGGTCAACGCCGGAAACCGGTGGCCAAAAAATCAGGAAAAAAAAAACATATTATAAAAAGTCAACTCCGAAAACCGGTTAAAAATCAGGAAGAAGAAAAAAAAAAGTCAACGGCGGTGATGAACGAAATTGTACATAAAATTGTGTTTTGGGTCAAAATTGAATAATTTGTGAAATTTGGGTTCAAATTGAGGTTAGATTAAATTAAATGATGAAACTAGAGCATATTAAAATGTGATGGGTTAGTTTAGCCTTTAACAAACCTCTGGACCATGTGTGGACTTTTTTGTAAAAGTGTTTATTGTCTGAACCTCGTTATGATACCCATTAATGGGCTTATTTGTATAGTGTCATTTATATATTATATAAATTAGTTTTAATTAAAAACAATTCAATACACATTTAGATAAATATATAAATAAAATATTGTATATCACATAAATTGCAAACTCATTTTTGATACTTTTGGGTTGGAGTTGCTATAGATATGTACATAATTATATTTATCAGAGTTGTATTGAAATGCATATTAGTGAAGTACAATATATAGTATACACAATTATTATTATTTTAAACAAAACAATTGATATTCGTAATATTTAGTATTAAATAAAGTTAACAAACGACTTTAATACCAAGGATTTAGAATAGCATTGTTATATTTGAAATATATAAAATAAATTTGTTTATTTTTTTTATCATTTAATTAAACTTAACACATGTTATTGAATTTTATTAGTATAATCATGAGAAAGTTTGAATTTATTAGTATAATATCAAATGATTTATTCTGTAATATTTGTTTTTAATATAAATCCAAGTTTTTGAATTAAAATACAAAATTTCCGTAACACTACCAATCAAGCAATTAAAAAATATTTAAAATTGAATTTAACTAAAGTTAAAGTAAATTAATTACCATTAAAATTATATTAATTTAAAAAATAAACTATTTAGAGTTTCCAAAAAAAATTATATATATTTGGAGCATTTATATAGGATATAAATATATTTATAAAATAATTAAATATATATAATTATCTTTAACATTGGGAAATGGTGACATGTTTTTTGATGATTTATTTGCACAAATTAATTTGCAACATATGATGAAATTGAATACATCTCACCAATTGAAATTGCCAAATGTCAAGCAATTGAGTGTGTAATTTAACTTTTATATATTGCTTTTCACTAGGCCAAAAATATTAAAATCAAATTTACGGATAAAATATCAAAAGGTAGCACACAAACATAAATTCAAAAAGTACATAACAAACTTAAAAGCATATAAGGTAGTGTTTCAAACTAATTCAAAAAACAAACAAACATCATCCCTTTTTATACTCCACCATCAGTAGAAAGAGTCGATGTCGAGGCTTGTAGTCCAAAACGCCCGACCAAGGCGTTCACAATTTCTCGGGTTTCACTCTATAGTCTATAGTTCTGTAGTTAGAATACCGGCTCCTCCGTATTTGTCATGGGCCTATTTGCCATTAACCGGATATATATATATATATATATATATATACACACACACACACACAAATGACTCGAACTTGTTGATCTTCAAAGCGATTCCTCCGTCTGCCATCTTGAACGGATCGACCTCTCCCGACATCTTTTAAGCACTTCACCCGAAATGCCGATCTTCTTTATGACCTCGTAGAAGAAACTCGTCATGTGCAACACCTGATGTGCAAATAGGGTTGCAGCACCGGCTGCACCCTTCAAAACGTTTATGCTGAGATTTCTCGATTAAAACTCCATGGGACTCATATGAGGTTGTAGGACTTTGTATAGCCACACAATTCGCCACCCTAAACCTCACTTGAGTCATAACAAATCAATCCTAAGGAAAGAAAAAATTTCATGATCTCTAAAACCTAAATTACATATGGAAAATGTTTTATGATATATTTATTAATCTAATACAAATACATGGAAATAAATAAAGTCCTATTTAAATATATCTCTATGAACAGATTCAGACTATATAAAATTTCCTAACAAAAACATGGAATAAAATCATTGACAATCTTTATCAACAAGGCACATATTTCGCCAAATTTGTTCTCATAAAATATGTGCCAACAATCTCCTCATTTGGCATTGATTGGTCAGAATTCCATGTTACCAGCAAACTCCCCCTACAAAAGAAATATACTCCCCCTGCAACACAAACTGTTAGGACAATAAATTCAACATAAAAATGTTGTAATCATCTCAATTTTCCTACATCACAAAGTTATCAACAAAAATCATATGAATAAAAAAATTCAAAGCATGACATAGTCGATAATCAAAATATGCAAAACGCAAGAAACCATTTGTGATAAGTTTGTCCAATCGGAAGTGGTTACAACAGAGGTTGTTGCTACTCCCCATTTCCGATCAGTCTGTGCCAAATACTTCATCATGATAGATCAGCAGACTAATAATACCAGAGATAAAAACCTTAACGCGTTTAGAAAAAAGATTCTTCCATTTTTCAAGATAAAATCAAATCATTTCAAAATTAGGGCTTTTGTTACAACATCCCAGGATTCTCCCTCCTGTTTCAACAGAGCACTAGTTAGAACAAAGGTCTACTAGGACATGTCAACAGATAAGGTAAGCCTCAAAAGGATACAAAAAGTCTAGACCCCCCTTAATTCGAACATCCTCATAAATATGGAATTTAAAATATTTTCGAAAAGCAAAAGAATATCAGCCCAAGTATGAACCAAGTTTTAAAAAGGAAGGAAATCAAGTAGACCAAATTACTCAAATAGGAAGATTATTTTCAAAGATTAATCAAAAGAGCATTGAAAGATACAAGATAATAGGCTACTAACAAGCTCATTGTATGCACAATATACCTCAGCCACATGACCACTCTCAAGAGTTAAAAAAGGCATTTTAGGGAGTTATGAATACAAATGCAACTAGCAAATAATTTGATCATGGACTTCAAGAAGAATTACACCAAAGATAGTTGAACAACAACCAAAAAATCCACACTTGTCTCTTCTTCTTATTATTAACTTATTCTTCCTTCTGTTTCTTTTTTAATAAATAAATGCAAATCAACTTTCCTGATAATATTTTTGTGGACTTTGAGCTGAATTCATCTATAGATGGTAGAACAACCGCATTAAGAATCCACATGGATTTTAATTAAGTGCCGCGAATGCATATTCTTGTGGCGTAGTTATTCCTCATAATGAACTTCGAGATGAATGTAGCCATAGGAATTCATCACTCTCATAGAGGGTAGTAGCTCTCTTTCATCGAGAGTCCTCGCAGAAACAAAAGATTAATCTAGAAAATTGATCGACCAAAATTCATATAACAAGAATAAACATCAGACCTTTCAAAGTAAGACATGGATCAACAAAGGCTGAAAACATGTCACCACAGAAGGTGTGTGACAACTCTTCCTATCAATGTTTCAAGTCCAAGGTAAACAAAACAGAAGGATGGCTTCACTATCAGTTCAATGTTGAACACAAGAAATTCCACACAATCTATGTAAGGAATCAAATCAAAGGGAATCTAAAGTTTTTTTTAAAAGAATCAATAGCAAAATGATTATCTGTTGACACACTGTCTACGCACATAAGCTTTTGTTGTACTAGTTCTCTAATGAAAATAATAACAATAATCAAGGAACTTAGGCATAGAACATGGAACATACACCCTTAAAAATTATTCTCACACATACTATAACATAAAACATGCAAACAATTATTGAAGTACCACGAGTAACCAATACAATCATTAAGAGAAGTTAATATAGAAGAAATAGCTACTCTCATTTTTCTTTACACATTTTTTTCTTCTATCAGAGTGTCCCGTCATGGGGACATATTGCAACGTAGCGGAATCGGGTCAATGTCGTGACAGACTTTTCTGAACTCCCATCTCAACATTTCTTTTGAACACGCTCCTACAATAAACAAAGCAAATAAATCAACTCCCAAAATCAAACACTAAGTATATCTAGTAAACGGCTCTTGATGCCAATTGTTGGTATATTTGTCTATGAAAATCTACTCGTTCTGTTGAGGCAGATTAAATGTTAGGACATTGATGACGCAATAGAATTCTTATGCGTATACAAAATTAAACTAATAAAATTAGAATACAAAGCATACGAATTTAATGTGGTTCGGAATGTACCGTACATCCACGAGGACCTGCAAAGAAGATTTCAATAGTTCATATTTAAGTGTACAATGTTGGAATAAATAAAAACACTAAAGACTCCCTCTTTGTGTTATATGCCGTTCTTGCACACAACTCGAATTTGCTAATCTTCAAAGCAATTTCTACATCCCCCTTCTTGTCCGAGATCTTTTCCTCACTTCACCTAAACTGCCGATCTTCTTTATGGCTTAGTAGAAGAAACCCGTCCTATTGCCACACCTGATGTGCAAACAGAGATGCAAAACCGACTGCACCCATTAAAGCCTTTATGTTGGAATTTTTTTTGTTAAAGCCCCATGGGACTCATTTGAGGTTTAAAGGCTTTATATAGACACGAAATTCACCACCCTACACCTAACTTGAGTCCTAAAATATCAATCATAAGGAAATATAATCTTTCATGATCTCTAAAACCTAAATTAGATATGGAAGAATCTTTACAATATCTTTTCAAATCTAATACAAACACATTGAAATAAATAATGTCTTACATAAATATATATCTATAAATTCAGACTATATAAAATTTCCTAACAAACACATGGAATCAAATCATTGACAATCTTTATCAACAAGGCACATATTTTGGCAAAAATATTCCCTATAAATATGTGCCAACAAATACTAATACTATTACTTATATTAATACTAATACTAATGTTAATACTTGTTGGGGATCAGACACGTGCACGCAGCGGAAAATAATTTTTTTATTTTTTTTTATATAAACTAATTTATATAAACAAACACATGCACAATAATTACAATTAATTGCGTACCTTTTCGCTTCCAATCACCGACAAACATGCTCGCATATATAATTAATTTAAATCACATAAATTAAATCATCATAGCATGCTCGCAGAATTAAATCAAATAGTAAACATGATCAACGAATGATTTACATAAACACATAATCGAACATATAGATTCATGTGATTCAATAATCAATTAACATAAAATAATCTCAATTAATAGAAATGAATTAATATATCTATATATTAATTAGTGAAAACGATATGGTACCCTTGAAGCGTGAATCGAACGAAGACTCGAGAAGATGGCTAGCTCCTCTTCCCGCTCGTACTCATCCAACATATTTTCTGATCTGAAATTATAGGCCTACTCCGACTTCAATATCTCTATGGCTATTGAATGGATGAACAATTGCTTCAGGGAGATTGTAGAACCATTTAATTTCGAAGCTTGTGTCAAAATTTCACGTCCATCCGATCACTGGTTGATTTAGGGAGAATTTTCTCGTTGTACTGCACAGAAAATCCGAGAGCAGTTTTTCAGAATTGCCTTTCACATCACCGGCTTGTGGCGGCTTGTGGCGGCGCGTGGAGACGACCCTGGTGGCGATATTGGCGGTAGAACAATCTTCCTCCTCTTAGGTTTTACCTAGTATATTCAATCCACTATCCACGCAGCACTAGATACGTGATAGGCTAAGTACAACAAAGAAGAACGAGGGGAAAAGGATGATGCCGATGCGGCGGCGGCTGGCGGCGGCGCAATGGCTGGTGACGGAGGTAGGGTTTCGGTTGCAAGGTGGACAGTTGATGGAGGGAGAGAGAATAGGGTTTCAATCTTGTGATGTGTGTGTTTCACAAGACATACAATCTTATTTAAATGCTCCTTGTGAAAACCCTAACAGACCTTAAGTTGGGCTACGCCCAAGAGCTTAAGTCCACTCTTTTTTTCACGGCACGTTTCTAACAAACGAATGCTCAAAAAAATATAACAATTATATTTTAACCACGAGCAAAAATTCTCGTCGATACGAGTACCACTTTGCAATTTACCGATTTCTGAAATTGGAAACCCTAATATTGGACTTGCCAAATCGGGAAACTTCCCAATATAGAAAGTTTACTAAATTTCCGTTGGCTTCTTTTCCTTTACTTATTCTCATCCATAATTAACGATTACTGATGTGGGACTCAATCATATTGACCTCTAATTACACTAAGATTAACTAATTTATCTTAGCTTATTGCATTAAGGATCTCAAGTACACGAGCAGTATGACCCTCGATGGTTCAGCAGGTGTAAGCTAGCCGTGGACCCACAACACATTGTGGTTTAAACTCGTCCCTAGGGTTATAATTAAGTTGAAGCTAGTTTCAACGTAACCACCCAACGAGTCAAGATTGGCGTCTAGCAACTACGCGTCATGATTCCCTAGATACAAATGAAGTGCCTGCAAGAACCGTGTGATACAGTTAACGCAGAGTACGATCCCTTCGATACATATATCCCGATTGAACTAGAGGCATTGGTTCATCGAGACCTCTTTTTGAGTTCGATAACTGTGTGGACGTTCTTGATTATATAATCCATTCGTGTGAGACTTAGAGAAACATATTTCTCTAATCACGACACTTTCAGCTGTGGCCACAGACTTCATGGATTATAATTCGTAAGAACACACAGGATATCCATGACTGATCAAGTGATCGAATCCCCTACTACAATGCATAGACCTCCCACTAGATATCGGACTGCACAAACACTGGCCCTTGGGGCGGTCCTCGGTGGAACTAAGGGACAGGTCACGATACAGTTGGTCCTCTAATGAAGTCACGGTGATGTCTGTGTCTTAAGGATTAATGGTGTAAAGCTATATCATAGAAACCTCTACTCGATTATTGGGAACCACTTAGAGATCTCTAGATTGAGGGAGTTCAGTGAACTCATCAACTTACTTATGAACAACCACTTATGTATGCCAATGTCACAACACCGTTGACTGATGAGACACAGTACACATACACTAAGGGCTATTCACGAATGACAAAGGCCAATATCCTCATTAGTGGAGTAACCCGTTGACTAGGAATCACGTTTAACAATTACTATACTTAAATAAATAATCTCACGAGTCTACTAGATCTATTGATAGTAATTAAGTAACTATAAGGACTATATCTATGCTTATGCAAGGGACAAAGACATAGAATGCCAAAGGGGGTATTGATCATTAATACAAAATAGATTATTTACGAGTAGCGTGAGAAAACACAACAATTCGTTGGTGTTGGTTGGAATAAGTACACGCAAGTCCATGTTTCGTACAAGTAATAAAGTGGATTTTTAAGTCAAAGTATCGATCCCACAGAGAATATTTAATTATCTAATCCTAGACGCTAAATTCAACCAATTATTATCAAGTCCACCTTACACATTCGAAAGAGGATTAATAAACTAAATTAACTGAACTAAATTATGCCAATTAAAAATTCAAAAGCAAGAAGGCAAGTTAAATCGAAGATTTAACCAGAGAAAGCAAGCCTAGGATTTTATTCTTCCCCCTATATGATTATTACTCCCCCATTTCCTTCAATTATGCAAGTAATTAACTCGGATTGTTAACCTGAGATGCTAAATTAATCATACCCCGCTTTCGCGTGTATTACGATTCTAATATTCTAGATTCAATTACTGTATTCCTACACAATTAATTCTAGAACACAACAATAAGCATAAATCTCAATAATGGCTACCTAAGAGATTAACTATATTCATATGTTAATACCACAAAGGCTCTTCTACCACAGTTCTAATTATTAACCCGATCTTCCGATTCATGCGATTAACAATAACATAAAAGCACATAAGGTGATCAAGTTCATGCACTTAATAAAAGAAGTACGTAGAAGAAATAATCCGGGATTAAAACATGCATAAAATCATAAAAAAAGGTTCATAAATCCCACATGGAGTTCGAAATAAAATCCAAGAAAGAAAGACATAGCTACTCGTGATTCTTTTGATAAATAAAATAAAATAAATAAATTAAATAAGAAAAACTATGCTTGAGTCTTCGATGATCTTCGTTCCTCGCATTTTGGGGTGTATAATTTTGTGCTTATGGTGTAGAGACTTGTTGCTTTTATAGGTTTTTCTTCATAAGGAAGTAGTGAAAACCTAATAGGAATTAATTTCCGCCACTTTCCCCCATCAGGATTTGTTTTTTTATTTTGGCCACGATGGTGTCCGAATATTGGAATGTTAAGTGAATAAGAATTGTAGCCCTTGAAATAAGCTTTCCAATGCCGCCGCAATCAGCGGATTTAGAGTTCGTATGAGAGAGATATGCTCAAAATGGTGGACACTGCCGAAGCTGTTGCGAGATTCCTTCTTTCAATTTGATTTATTTCCTTATTTGCAACTTTTTCCTTTCTTTTTGATCTTTTTTCTTTCATGGACACCTATTTCTCTTTTTTCACGTATAAAACACAAAATCAATCAATTAAAGCACAAATATAATTAAATCTAAACAAACGATCCACGTAAAGTAAACGTATTGAGCGTAAAATCTACACTCAACAGTTTGCTCTTCGGTTACCTACTCTAACAATACTAATACTAATACTGATACTAATACTAATACTAGTACTAATACTAATACTAATACTAATACTAATACTAATACTCATACAAATACTAATACAAATACTAGTAAAATACTAGTACTTGTACTAGTACTAGTACGGATACTAATACTAAGGGCTCGTTCGGTTACCGCTATAAGGTTGTACTGACTAAATTGTAGGGGCTAATAACATGTTCGGTTGGCAAGATTCACACTTTTTCAAATCCACTACTAAAATCAAAGCCCCCTATTAAATGCTACTATTTCATTAAATTAGTACCACCCCTCCCCCCCCCCAGATTATTTTTATAGGGGTGAGTAAAAAGGAAAAATACAATTATATCCTCAAAATCAATTTTTATTATCGTAAACTAATTTGTTTTATAGACAATTCATATGATAATAGATTTTAACAAATTAAATAGAAAATCTAATCTACGAAACCGAACATGCTACTAACTAAATAAATAATTAGTCAGTAAGGAGTTAATCCAATCTCATGTAATGCAATCTAATCCAATATAGGTAACCGAACGAGCCCTAATACTAATACTAATACTAATACAAATACTAATACTAATTATAATACTAATACTAATACTAATACTAATACTAATACTAATACTAATACTAATACTAATACTAATACTAATACTAATACCAATACTAATACTAATACTAATACTAATAGTAATACTAATACTAATACTAATATTAATACTAATACTAATACTAATACTAATACTAATACTAATACTAATACTAATACTAATACTAATACTAATACTAATACTAATACTAATACTAATACTAATACTAATACTAATACTAATACTAATACTAATACTAATACTAATGATAATCCTAATCCTAATTCTAATCCTTATCATAATCCAAATGTTAATGCTAATGCTAATGCTAATTTTAATCCTAATTGTAATGCTAATGCTAAAGCTAATCGAAACTGAAACCAAAAATTGAAACCGAAACCGAAACCAAAATTGAAACCAAAAACCCGAAAACCGAAACTGAAAACGAAAACAAAAACTCAAACCCGAAACCGCAACCCGAAAACCCGAAACTCAAAAACCCGAAACTAGTTTTCTTTACAAAGTGATGAAAAAAAAAAAAAAATATGATCCAAATTTATTGAAATAAAATTATTAAAAATAACATAAAATCAAAATGATTAAGAAATAAAAAATGCAGCTTCCCTTGAAGTGTAATCTTTATAAATATGAAAAAATGTGTAATATATTTGGCATTAAAATATATGGATAATGATAATTAAAAATTGGATTTTATGGATGGAATCTTGAAATCACTGACTGCATTAATTAAAAAATTAATTAGCTGAAGACATGAAAAAGAATTGTAAATACCATGAATGAATGTGTGACATAAAACGAAAGTAAACGGGATTGAAAGAAAAGGAAAAAATAATTGGTGTCAAAATTTGAGGTGTAAAAACATCAATTGAGTATCTTATATTTATATATTACATACCTAATAATATATAATAGTTAGTGAAAAAGTAATTAGAGAGAAGAATATAGCTTCAATACGCAAGTCGGAGATAATGATTGAATTCACATATAGCATCTCCAATGTTGAGTGGTAAAAATCGGAATGCCAAATCCATTTTTGACCAATCTACCCAAGATCAATTAACATGTGTTCTAAATCGTAATGGCAAGTTTCAAGTTGCTGATTATTTTGAAGACCTTAGAGTTAAACACCCTAAACCTCCTTGGACTGAATGGATTTAGAGTTAAAACTTCCACTTTAACGCTTCAGCCTTTATGTGGAAATTGATTCATGCATCATCCATGTGGAAATTTATGTTGAATTTCGATGCCTTCAAGATGTTTTCGTTGTACGGTTTACCATGAAGAAACCATGGACCATCTCTTTACTCATTCTTACCTAGCCACTCAAGTCTGGATTTATTTCGGGATTTTTTCCAGCTACTCATTTGGCGTCCCTACACCATTTAATACAAATTTGGTTAACCTCGTTCAACATGAAATCTCAATGCGGTATTATTTTGGTTCGTATTCTTATCTATGGCTGTTGGGAATTGTGGAAGAGTAGATGTATGGTTATGTATGAGGATATCCCAATGAATCACACCACCACTATTCATAAGGTTCGTAACAAGCTATCTTTAAATTGTATACCAGTATGAAAGCTCGCATACAACATACCCCATGGATTCGAAATGTGGTTGAACATCTTCAGCTGCCAGTGCGCAATCCCCCTAAGTCTGCATGGCAAATGGTTCAAGTGGCTTCTTTCAGAGCCACATACTTTCAAGGTGAATGTGGTTGGTTCATAAGAAGACGAGAAATGTTCTGGTGGAGGAATCCTTGGTAATCATAGAGGTTCATGCTTAAGAGCATTCTCTACTTTTTATGGTGACAATTCTATTATATATGCCGAAGTTAGGGCCCTTTGCAAGGTATGTTATTGTGTTCGGAGATGAATATCCTGTCCTTGGTTATTGAATCAGATTCAAAGCAAGTTGTTTGATTTATTTGAGAGAAGATTTTTTTTCTCCTTGGGAAGTTAGTTTTATGGTTCGGCGATGCATTCTACTGGTGCGAGATCACTGGAGGTGAAACATATTCATAGAGAGCATAATTTTTTTGGTGATAAATTGGCAGAAGAAGCTCGTGTTTACCAACAACATATGCAATATTGCAATAATAGAAGTTTACCTTCTAGTATTAAACATACTATTTTGATGGATAGATTAGGTTTCCTTAATTTTTGTAAATAATGTAAATAATGGGCACTTTTTTCCTTGTTTAGGCCATCAAGGTTTTTAACGAGACCTCTCCTTCTTATCGAAAAAAAAAACCCCATCTTAGTTAATCAATAACAACCCATTTTTACAACTTACTCCAATCATATCATGTATAATTTTTACCATTCTATTATATTTAATGACGTAATTTACCATTTTATTATGTCTTGAATATTTTCGTTTTAACCTGCTAGTTTTTGTCACTATATTTGGAATCCTAAATCTATTTTAGCTAATGTTTTAACAACCCGTTTAATCCAATCATATCATGTATAATTTACCATCTATTATATTTTATTGTATTTTATTATGTGTTGAATATTAATCATTTTAATGTTATACTTTTTGCCACTATCAACCTATTATTGTAATATTTTTTTTTTACCATTTGTGAATAGTTGAATGTTATAACTTATACATAGCATTCATCTCTTCTCTTTTGCCATGTGAGTTAAAATATAGCTTACCCCTTGGAGATGATTTTTTCTATTTACAAGAGGTAAGATGCTATATTTTAACTTTTATCTCTCATGATCCATCATGGTTGGAGATTTCCTTAGTGTAAGATACAGTTTAGCTCACATGGTAAAAAAGAGAGAGGAATGCTATGTATAACATTCGGCTATTCATAAATGGTAAAAGAAAAATATTAAAATAATAGGTTGATGTGGCAAAAAGTATAATTAAAATGATAAATATTCAACACATAATAAAATACAATAAAATATAATAGAATGGTAAATTATACATTATATGATTGGAGTAAATGAGTTGTTCAAATATTATACATTCGCTAAAATATATTTAGCTTTCCAATTTTTACCACTCAACACTGGAGATGCTCTTACTTACTCATCCTTTCATCTTCTCAAGTTGCGTACTTCATCCGATTTTTTAATGCAAAGGAAAAACAATTGAAAGAACGCCCTTAGTCGGCTATATCGTATGAAATCTAGTTTGGTAAGTAAATATTCAATTGTAACTGTAATGTAAAATCTAGTATTGTCGGGTTTGGATTTGCTATATCGATTTGTGTTATTATCATAACTATTATTTGAATGGTATTTGCTCGTGCAAAATATGTGATGATTGGAAATTTATGATTATTGTATATGCATATGATAATTGGATATATGATTGAATTTTTTTGATTGGTGAATGTTGCACTTATCAATAATGGGCATATAAGTTGCCGTCGGGGACAAAGTTTCCAGCCACGGTGCTTGCTGTGTGCGTGTCGTGGCCGTCGTTATCCAGAGGCGGGGAGGAATCAAGAAAGTTTGTGTTCCAATTAATTTGTTGTTGCAAAGGTCGAAATCACAGTGGCCATTCCACGTGGGCGGAGGAGGGGGATGTTCGTGTCAAAGAAGGAAGGATGAGCAGGCGTGATTCCGGAGTCGAGGACTCCGATGACAATGCCACTCCCGAAAATCGTCTACAACGGCAATGACATGTTTATAGAGGTATTGGACACGGGCGCATAGTACACGCAAGTGTGCAGAGGATTTCTCTATTGTGATGTTCAGATGAACGATGTATGTACTAGTAGTATCTTTTGCTGCAGCAACTTTGGGGTTGTGATGAATATGATGAGGGGAAAGGAGAAGGTATAGGAACATAACTATGAATTTTTTTAGGAGGATCATTTTTCCTTTCATTTGCTTTTTCTTCTTCTTTTTGGTGGAGGATTTTATTTGCTGGTGCTCTCTATTCAATCGTGCTTTTCTCTATTTACTGGTTATAAGTATCACGTGCAATGCACGTGATTACCACGTGCAATGCACGTGATTCTTACTATCATAATAATTAATTTACTCTATTTAAGATTATTGATTAAAATTGTACATTATTAATTCATATATATATATATATATATATATATATATATATATATATATATATATATATATATATATGATTAATTTTATATAAAAACATAAGTTTCTAGTTATTGTGTAATATGAATAATCAAATAAAATGTTAGAATAAACTTCAATAAAATTTTAAATTTTTACCCACTAATATAGTCTTTGTATGAGTTCAGTCTTTGTATGAGTTCGTGTCCATGTTAATGATTAGAATGACCATTTTTTACTTAAACTCTTATGTGTACAATAGAAAATTTCAAGATATGAATATAAATTAAATTGTCATTAATTGACTCTAAACATGCATTATTTTGTATATTATGTATAAAGTTCTACCAAAATGTATATTGAATAACAATGTTTAATATATATTTCAAATAATAAAAGAATTTTATTATAAAATAAAGAATAGATAAATGGATAATATTAAGTTTAACAAATTAATTGGTTGATCTTTGTTAATTATTTTATTTAATACACTAAAAATTCAACAGTTGATTAACTTGATTTAATAATAAGTAAGTACTGGCAATCTTAATACATTTATTATTAATAGTATTAAACATCATTTCAATAGCATATTTAAAAAAATTAAAATCATCATACATATATCTCATAAAATAAAATAAAGAAAAAAGAAAAGTAAAACATGTAATGTGGTTAGGGGTGTCGGAATGGAACTTTGAAATCCCACCGATTACGAGTAAAAAATAACTGAATTTCGAAGCGTATTTTTCATTCAGATATCTCATTTTTCACAGCACGAGATCAAAAAATCCAGTTGTAGCACCTCGCAACACAAAGAAGGCACGCCGCGACCTGAGGCACAAAAATATTTGGACTTATACTGAGAGATGAGTGATGGTGATCGGTGAAACGTTAATTTGTCGGCGGATAAACTAGTGAACGGAGAGTAAGAAATATAATTATTCCATTAATTTCCATTTTTTTATTGTTGTCTGCATATGTAGTAACGTTGTATACACTATTATAACTCCTTCGTCGTGTCAATCTTTTTGCAGCAAATCAATCTGGAAAAATGGTACTACACATGTCCTCATATCTCACATATTCCACTTACTCCGGCTCGAACATACATCGAACAATGTAAAAATATGAACCTATTCACATTAACTTGCTTAGGCACATTATTCACACAAATTTCTTAGTAAGAAGTTACTATCAGGTCATAGATGCTTACTGCAAAAGATACTTATCAGGTTTTGTTAGATTTGGGGTTGGGAAACAAGAGTGAAAGAGAGAGATATACAAAGGGCAGTGTCAATACAACTTAGGTGAAATAGTTGTGAAGAGCTTGAGTGTAATCACTATCTTGTAATCTATAACCTTCTTGATCTAGTGGATTTTGTTCTCTTTGCACAGTGGATGTAGGTATGTGGTGATACAGGTCGAACCACTTTAAATATTGTGTTCTTTAATTGTTCTGTAGCTTTCAGTTTTAGATATGTGGTATATGTAGTTGTGTTATCTATAACGGTGTCAACAGTTGGTTGAGTCAACACAGTGGTATATGTGTGTTCTTTCTTGGTTTGATTTATTTTGTGTGGCTTGTTATTGTTTGTGGACTAGAACTCACAAAGATTGGCGCCGTCTGTGGGAAAATCTGAGCCACACACAGTATGGGATCTACCAAGTTTTAGGTGGAGAAGTTGTCTAGATCTAGTGACTTTGGTCTTTGGAGAGTGAAGATGAGAGCCATGTTGGTGCAGCACGGTTGATAGATGCTTTGAAGGTAACTTTCGGTTTCCTTGTCAGAAAAGGAGAATAATGACTTGATCGATAGAGCTCACAACTAGAGCATCTTGAGCCTTGGTGATAAGACTTTGAGGGAAGTTGCTAGAGAAACCACTGCACAAGGTGTTTGGTTGAAGTTGGAACAACTGTATATGACCAAATCTCTCACAAAAAAACTCTACTTAAAACAGAGACTGTAGTCCTTCAAGATGAGTGATGACAAGCCTCTATCGGAACAGATAGATGAGTTCAACAAGATTCTGGATGACCTTGAAAATATTGAGGTGAAGCTTGAGGATGAGGATAAAGGTGTGATGCTACTCAATTCTATTCCAAACTCTTATGGGCATTTCAAGGATGCACTGGTGTATGGAAGGGAACAAACCATATAACTAGAAGAGGTTCAAAATCCAAGGCTAAGGAATTGCAGAAGAAGCTTGAAGGTAAAGCTCATGAATCTGGAATGGGACTCAGTATTAGGGGAAAATCTGAGAAGAGAGGCTTCAAGGAAAAGAGTCCAAAGTACAGATCTAAGTCACTCAAGAAGACTTTGGTAGAAAGGGGTGAATGGAAGTGTTATAGGTGCAAGAAACCTGGACACTTCAAGAAAGATTGCCCAGAGAAGAAAGCACAAGATCAGAGGCAGAACAATGGATAAGCTGGTATTATAACTGAGGAATTTGAATCCTATGATGTCCTTGTTGTCACTGATGGTGGTGTTAAGAAGGATTGAATATTGGATTCATGGTGTTCTCTTCACATGACATCAAATAAGGACTGGTTTGAAACTCTCGAGTTAAATGAGATTGGCGAGTAGATTGTTGCAGAAGTGGGATCCTTCATCTCCAATGATCGCCCTAGGTTTCCCGAACCTTGAGAATATGTTCTTGTAGATGAATTTGAGGACCGTACGAGCATCATTGGCAATGGTGGCAGTTCCTTCGACCCATTTGGACACGTAGTCCACGGCAAGCACAATGTACAACTTACCATTTGAAGGACGGAATGGTCCCATGAAATCTATGCCCTAAACATCGAAAAGCTCCACCTCTTGCATATTTTTCAGTGGAATTTGGCTTTTGTTGGATAGATTCCCGGTCCGTTGGCATCGATCACACCGTTTCACGAACTCATAACTATCTCGGAATAGGGTTGGCCAAAAGAAGCCTGACTGCAGAACTTTGGCGGCTGTGCGAGATTCCCCGTGATGCCCGCCACAAGGTGAAGAGTGGCAATGTGTAAGGATCTCGCGTATTTCGGCTTTCTGGAACAGATCGTCGGATAACTTGAACTGGGTCGGTTCTGAAAAGCAATGGCTCGTCCCATAGAAAGAAACGACTGTCGTGAAGGATTCTTTTCTTTTGGTGATAAGATAGACTGTCAGGAATGATTCCACTGGCCAAGAAGTTGGCCACATCAGCATACCATGGAGTGTGAGTGCTAATGGCGAGCAGTTGCTTGTCTGGCAATGATTCCTGAATGTTTCCTTCAGCTGGAACTTCGTCTAATATGAGTCTGGAAAGATGATCGGCCACCACATTCTCGCTCCCCTTTTTGTCTCTAATCTTCAAGTCGAACTCCTGGAGTAGTAGTGCCCATCTGATGAGTCGTGGCTTGGCGTCTTTCTTGGCGAACAAATATCGAATAACTGCGTGGTCTGTGTAAATGATCACCTGCGGGCCCAAGATATACGTTCTGAACTTGTCAACAACATATACAACTGCAAGCATTTCTTTTTCGGTCATTGAATAGTTCTTTTGTGCCTGGTCAAGTGTACGACTGGAATAGTAGATGGCCTTGAAGATTTTGTCCCTCCTTTGTGCCAATACTGCCCCTACAGCATAGTCACTCGCATCGCACATGATCTCAAATGGTTCTTCCCAATCGGGAGTGATCATAATCCAGTATGCCCTAAAAACGTGTGAAATCCTGCAAACCCAGCATGCCCTAAAAAACCCAGCAAGGAAATGACATAATGGTTTCACTATATTCAAAAAATCTTTAATGAATCTACGGTAAAACCCAGCATGCCCTAAAAAACTTCTAACCCCGTTGACATCTTTCGGTAGAGGCAATTTTTCAATAGTTTCGATTTTTGCCCTATCTACCTCAAGACCCTTTTTCGAGACCTTGTGACCTAGAACAATACCTTCACGAACCATATTTTTTCCAATTTAAAACAAGGTTCGATTTTGTACATCTTTTCAAAACAAGTTCTAGATTGTGCACACAATGGTCGAAAGACGATCCAAACACATAAAAATCATCCATAAACACCTCAAGAAATTCTTCTACCATATCATGAAAAATAGACATCATACATCGTTGAAAGGTAGCAGGTGCATTACACAAAGCAAAAGGCATCCTACGAAATGCAAAAGTGCCGTAGGGGCAAGTAAAAGTAGTTTTCTCTTGGTCTTCCAGGGTGATTTAGATTTGATTGTACCCCAAATAACCATCTATAAAATAGTAATATTCGAATCCTCCTAACATGTCTAGCATTTGATCAATAAAGGGAAGGGGGGAATGGTCTTTTCTAGTGGCTGCATTCAATAATCGGTAATCAAAGCATACATGCCACCTTGTGACTGTCCTAGACGGAATAAGTTCATTTTTATCATTCACAATAACCGTCATCTCACCCCTCTTTGGCACAACCTGCACCGGACTGACCCACAGACTATCAGAAATTGCATATATCATACCAGCGCCTAACAATTTTAAGACTTCTTTTTTGACTACCTCTTTCATTGACGGATTTAACCGCCTCTGAGGTTGGACTCTCGGTTTATAGACGTCTTCCATTAGAATTTTTTGTTGGACAATAGACCGGCTACCCTTAATATCCTCAATAGACCAACCTATAGCAGACCTATATTTCTAAGGACCTCCAAGAGTGTGTTTGTTTCGGCCTCGCTCAAACTAGAACAAATGATCACCGGATAAGTCTTGTCTGCTCCAAGAAAAGCATAAGAAAGATAATCCGGTAATTGTTTCAATTTCAGTATTGGGGCCGTTTTCACACTAACTGGTATCTCAGGGATGATTCCCATAGCGTCTATGCCCAAAATCTCGGCACACTCAAGAAACAACACACAATCAAGCACATCATTTTCAATTGGAGTTTCAGGGGAAGCAAAACGCAAATAAATAGAGTTAACAATGCAGTGCTCAATAGAATCACATAGTTCATACAAATAAAAAATGGAGGAAACACAGTCCTCGATCACCTCTATTCTACTGCAATACTCAACATGTTCAGAGTGTTTAAATGAATTCATTAAATTAAAAACAACATCTTCTCCATTCACCCTAAGTTTCAAAGATCCTAATTCCATATCAATCATCTGTTAGAGTAGGTGACCAACAAGCCAACTTGTGGCTGTGGTCTTTCTCTTTTTCCTTGTAATAAAACAATCGTTTTTCGTTTGTAATAATAAAATATTTCATTTGGCATTCTATATCTCTTATCCCATGCAAGCAGCATAGATATAGTCCTAACGAGTTACTCTATTACTGTGAGTTGATCTAGTAGAATCGTGAGATAACTCAGCAATGTAATGTAACTGTTAAACCTTGTTCCTAGTCGATGGGTTACGCCAATAATGAGGATACCGGCCTTTCCCTTTTGAGAGTAGCACTTAGTGTATGTGTACTGCGTCTCATCAGTCCTTGATGTTGTGACATCGGCATACTTGAGTGGGTGCTCATACTGGATGAGTTCACTGAACTCCCTCGCCCTAGAAATCTATAAGTGGTTCTCATTCATCGAGTAATAGGTTTCTAAGATATAGTTGTACACCATTAGTCCTTAAGACCCAGACATCACCGTGACTTCACTAGAGGACCGATTGTATCGTGACGTGTCCCTGAGTCCCACAGCGGACCACTCCAAGGGCCAACGTTCGTGCAATCCGAAATCTAGTGTGAAGTTTGTGCATTGTAGTAGGGGATTCGAGCGCTTGAGTAGTCATGGATGTCCTGTGTGTTCTGACGGTTTATAATCCAAGGAATCTCTGGCCAGAGTTGATAGTGGGGTGATTAGGGAAATGTGTTTCCCTAAGTCACACACGAACGGATTTATAATACCTAGAACGTTCGCACGGTTATTGAACTTTATAAGAGGTCTCGGTGAACCAATGCCTCTAGTTCAATCAGGACATGTGCTGCGAAGGGATCGTACTGTACGCTAACTATATCATAAGGTTCTTGCAGGCACTTCACTTGTATCTAGGGAATCATGATGCGTAGTTGCTAGACGCCAATCTTGATTCGTTGGGCACCGATTTGATCGGCGATTAAGTAAAATGAGTTTTACTCTAATCGGGACTCTTGGGAGGAGTTCGTATAAGAACAATGTGTTGTTCGAATCACAAAGAGTTGTGAGCCCACGGCTAGCATACACCTGAACCATTGAGGGTCACACTTCTCGTGTAATACGGATCCTTGATAACAATGAGCATAGGTTAATATGTTAATCTTTGCAAAGTTGGAGGTCAATATGATTGAGTCCAAGATTCGTGATTGTGGATTACGAGTCGGAATGAACGTAGAGAAAGAGAGACATGCGGAATTTAGTGAACTTTCTAAATTGGGAAGTTTCCCGAATTAACAGGTCCACTGAAGTGGAAGTTTCCATTTTTGGAAATTGGAAATTTCGAAGAGGCACTCGTATCGACGAGGACTTTGAGCTCGTCACAAATATAATTTTGTTATAATTTTGTGAACGATCGTTAGTTAGAAACGAGGCCGACGAGGGAATGGGCTTAATGCATCAGTGGGTCAAGCCCAATGACTTAAACCCACAAGGGTTGAGAACCCTAGTATAAATAGACCTCAAACAAGAGTTTGAGATCAGATTTGTTTACTCCAAAACCCTAGCCGTCAAACCCTAGCCGCCCAAGCCTCTCGCCCGCCGCTGCCCCGCCGCACCGGCGCCGTCCGCCGCCGGAAACCACCGGTTTTCCCTCTTCTTTCTCTCTCGTGTTTCCCTTGTTATCTAACCCCTTCGTATCTAGTGCTACAGTAGGGGGAGATCGGTTTATTCGAGGTGAAACCTGATTGGAGAGGAGCTGCTGCCCCGAAGGAATCACCACACCGCCGCTGCACCGCCGCACGCGCCGCTGCACCGCCCACGCGCCGCCGCCGCTAACTCGCACGCGCCGCCGTCGCCTCACCGTCGGACCAGCTGCCGTTTGGTGGTATTCTTGCAGCCCCTAGGAGTGGTATAACGCAGCTTGTACGGGTTTGAGTTCGATTTCGATTCGTCGAAATCTCACACTACAAGGGGTAATAAAATCGAAACTTTCGTAAATTTAATTCGAACATGTTTGTATGAATTTTAATTTACGAGCATGTGCGATATGTGATTGCGTGTTTCGATTTTGTAATATGATGAACAAGCATGTTTTATATTTTTCGGTGTTACATGTTTTTAATAAAATCGATAATTACCATATGTATGGCGGAAGCGTTAAGGTACGTTGACTATGTGATTAGTTTATGCATGTAATCGAAACTAGTTCAATCTAAAAATTTTAAATTCCGCTGCGTATACATGCACGATCCCCAACAGTGGTATGAGAGCCACGGGTTAATCGTTTATTTGTCAACGTGTTTATCGCTTTCGAAAGCATGCTTCGATTTGTTGAATTGTTGAATTTTTGGTATTATCAAATTGGGTGGTTTAATATTTATTAAATATTTTGAATATTGTAACACCCCACGTGTTCAAAACACGATAATAAAACCTCTAGCCACGTAAATACTAAATTTTACAAAAAAAAAAAAATAGGGCTATACGTGAATTATTGATATCCGAATTATTAGATATCAAATTTATTACGTGACCTTATGTGCCTATGTGTTTCGGAAATTATGCATGCATATTAGAAATTACCATAATACATAATATGTATGAATATATACATATATATGTGTGTGTGCCGTGTATGTGTATGTAATTAGGGGTGGATTATTAATTAATTAGAAAATAAATAAATGATTATCCTAAGCCTAGCCTAACCCCTATTAACCCAATCCTACACTCCATCTCTAGCATGCTTAATTAGAAGGTCAAGAGTCCCTCTCTCCCCCTCATTTCGGCTGCACCCAAACCCCTCTCCTTCTTCATTGTTCTTTCCTCTTTCAAACCACCGAAACCACCATTGATAGCAGCTCCACCAAAGCTCGAACCACCCCCAAAATCAGCAAGATACTTCTCAAACCAACAATGAGAATTCCCTATCTCACCCTTGCCCTTGAATTCTCCAAGAACACTATAAATACATGGTGCCCCTTCACGAATGAGAACACTTCTCACCTTGAAATCTACACCGTGTCATTCCACATTAAGGTAGCTTGGCTAAATCTGCAAGCTTGAAGAAGGTAAGAAGCTGCCATCCCAAGTTCTTCCACCTCTTCTTTCTTCTTCGTTCTTTCCCCTCTAACTTTCGGTTTTTCTTTGAAGGTTCCCAAGAACCTTTCCCCTCTTCATCTAGCCTTTTTTCCCTTTCTGTTTTTAAGGTAAGGAATCGAAATCCTTGCTGCAAATGGAGGTATCAAGTACTAAAGATAAAATTTCGAAATTAATTAAAAGACACCCCTAATTCTTGTTTTTGTGTTAATTCTTGTATTTACTTGTTCCTTTTCGTTAGTTCATATGATTTATGTTATTGCATGTATGATCAGAGGTCTTAAATGGTAGATTTGAGTCGATTACCTTCATAGATGTTTCGGTTCTTTCGAAAATTGTGAAGAAATTAAATTTGGGAAAGTTTTGGGGTTGCATGTGTAAATCGGCATATTTTCGGGCCAGATCTGCAATTTGCGAAAGGTCAGTCTCATATAAGTTTTCAAAAATGGTTTTTAACATTTGTTGAACTGAAATTCCAGATTGAGAAATTTTTTTAAGAAAAGAGTAATTTTTGAACTCCTAGTGGCCTTGCATGTGTGGATCTAAAAGTTTTGGGGTGGAAAATGGAATTTTCAAAGTTATTGCATAAATTAAAATCATAACTTCGTTTTCTGCATATTTTGAATAAACATTTCGAATTTTTGGGGATTTTTCATGAAAAGGTGGATTTTGAAATCATAGTGTTGTTGCGTGTGTAATTTGAAAGAGTTTGGGGGTAAATCTGTAATTTTCGAGAAATTAGTTTCAATTTGAATTCCAGGTCTGTTTCCCAGCATTTGGTAAAGAGTAATATTCAGTTTTAAAGGGGTTTTACTAAAAAAGGGAAGTTGTGTATTTTAGAGGTCTTGCATGTCTAGATCTAGAGAAGCTAGGGTGAATTATGTAATTTCCGGAAATTTTGCATCAAATCACTTATAACTGAGTTTTCTGCATTTATCTGAATTTCAGTTAAGTTAAGGGTTGATTTTCATGAAAGTATGAATTTTTGAACTTTAGAGTATATTGCATGTGTGAGTCATGAACTTTGGGGGCAGAACTGTAATTTTCAGAAGTTCAGGGGTGTTGTGCTGAAAACCCGAAACCTCCAAAACTAATATGGTTCCTTGATCTTTGAATTTAATTGAAATTAAGTATCTTAAGGAAAGATAGAAGATAGGTTGATCCTTAATAAGTTTGTGTTATATTCTTGGATGAATACGTGTGAATACGCAATTTGATAATGGTTAAGCTTTTGTGAAATATGTGTTTAATTGTCACTTGATTGATATTTGTGATGTTTTGTGGCTTTTATATTTCTTATGGGTTATTGTGGAATATTGATACCTTTATGTACTCAACCGAAATTCTAAATACTTCGGCCGTGCCATTTTGTAATTAAATAAAATAAATTGGGGAATTAATGAAATACTTAGAAAAGATGAGAAAGGATACGGGGGGCCGGTATCCAACCATAGATACTACAGTTGGGTGGTTTGATTCCACCAAAACGGGCTCAGAATAATCTTCTCGTGTTCTAAGTAGAGAAGTTGATTTCTCATCGGATTCGATAAAATGAAGATTTCTTATGTTTCTATAGTTAATGAATTATATGTACTAGAAATGTAAATTGTGTTAATTGTTGTTGCGCTTGTGCTATTATTATATAGTATATGTAGTACGACTATATTTTTAAATCCTTGGTATCTTTCGATAACCTTACTGAGCTTTGTTAGCTCATATAGATATTCTCCGTTTGCAGGTACTAGTACTACTCACTCCACCGGATTGGACTAGTCGACGTTTCGAGAGGACGATTCCGGGTTTTTGGTTCGTATGGAGGATCTACTTATAATGCTTGTAGTGCTATCTTTTGTGTACATTGTCCTTAGGACAATTACTATTTCCATAGTAGCTCACGTGTATTATTATCCGTGGTAAAGGAGACTAAATGCTCCGAATGTGGGCCCCTTTTTGTTAAACTATGGTCCACTTATTAATATGTAGTTTTAATTATGGACTTTAACCCTTCTTTTCTATGTTTTATCAAGGTGACACCACATAGAAGTCTATATTACGTAATTATTGGGTAATTAGACGTATACTCCACCATCCCACTAAATCACTTCGCCGAAACACTTTTCCGAAGCCGTCTCCATCTTTAAATTCCAAGCCTCAAAGAAAATAATAATAATATGAAATCGGTTTCCTAAACCCTTACCCACATACCCAAATACTTAAATAATACCTTCAAGCTTCCGTGCATGGCAAACCCTCTCGGTTTGCTATACGTATACTAGGGGGTGTCTCAGACATGGTATCAGAGCAAAATTTGTAGAAACTTTATACGAGCATCGAACCGGAATTCGGAAGCCTCGAAGCGAGAAGACTCAGTCAGTCCGGTAATTATGTGCATACTTGTGTTATATATTATTTTCTGTTGTTCTAAAAATATTTTGCAACACACACACTAAGATATGGCAGGAAGACCATCTCGGAACACCGCCGCCACAAATAATCTCCCAGACACCGCTAACGTTATTCTCGGTCTTTCCAACCTTATCCGCGAGCAAGCGCAGAATCATCACGATATGATTCAACAACTCCTTCAAAGCCGACAAGCCCCACCTACGCCTCAACCAAATCCCCAAAGTCTGTACGAACGTTTCCTTCGCATGAAACCCTCTGAGTTTCATGGTGATCCCGACCCGGTCATAGCCGAAGAATGGATCAAATCCTTGGAGGTAATCTTTGATTACATGCAAATGAATGACCGTGAACGAGTGCACTGTGCCCTCTTTTTACTTCGCAACGAAGCCCGGAACTGGTGGGAAGGAGCTAAGGAAGGTGTTGAACTCGAGAACTTGTCATGGGAAGCATTCAAGGTTCAGTTCTTCGAGAAATACTTTTCCAAGGACGTCTGGGCCAACAAACTCAAGGAATTCTTGGAGCTCCGCCAAGGGGATCTTACCATGACCGAATACGTTCGGTTATTCGAGCGAGGATGCCTGTACGCCCCATTCATCGCCAAGGACGCCGAGGAAAAGAAAAATCACTTCACAAGGGGGCTACAACCTGAAATCCGAAGGGATATCCGCATGTCCGACGCCACTACCTTTCGCCAAATGGTGGACAAGGCACTAACCGCCGCTCAAGACGAAAGTGAAATTCAACAAGGGAAGCGACCTCAGCCACCCACGCCACGACCCTGGAAGAAGGCCAACTTTGGAAATCACAAATTCAAAGGAAAGAAGGTCCAGAATTCAAGCCCTAAACCAGTAGCATCAACAACCAAGCCAACCTGCTCGAACTGCGGAAAGGCTCACTTTGGGATCTGCGTAAGGGATACCGAGCTGTGCCTTCGATGCAAAAAGCCCGGCCATAAGGCGAGAGACTGCCCCAACGCCCAAACTCGAGTTCCAGGCCGCACGTTTGCCATGACCCGAGAGCAAGCGCGTCAAGATCCGACGATGATCGCAGGTACCGTTCTTATTCTTGGAAGACCCGTGTATGCTTTGATTGATTCTGGCTCTACACATTCCTTTATTTCCTCCGATGCGTGCGTACGTCTTGGCCTACTACCGACTCAAGTAAGCCATGAATATCGCATCTCTATGCCCTCGGGCGAAGAAATGATCACTAACAGAGTAGTGAAGGATTGCCCCATTCAAATTAAATCTCAACCCATGAGGTTCGATCTCATCGTACTAGCAATCGAAAACTTCGACCTCATAATGGGAATGGATTGGTTGACCAAATTCAAGGCCCAAATCAACTGCGCCCTAAAGACCGTAAGCTTTTCTCTTCCAACTCACACCCTATTAAAATTTCAAAGCGACGCCGAGATTCTAATTCCCATAATATCCGCAATCAAAGCCACCAAACTCATCAACAAAGGACATATCGGCTACCTAGTCGACCTTCTGACAAATAGCTCAGACCCTCAACCGGTGATGTCCGAACTTCCCATTGTCCAAGAATTTCCCGACGTCTTCCCCGATGACCTACCCGGGCTACCGCCCGATCGCGAAATCGAATTCGAAATTCACCTTATTCCGGGAACAGAACCAATCTCAAAGGCTCCGTACCGCATGGCTCCTGTGGAACTCAAAGAATTGAAGAATCAAGTTCAAGAGTTACTCGATAAGGGTTACATCCGCCCCAGTCACTCTCCATGGGGAGCCCCGGTACTATTCGTTAAGAAGAAAGACGGATCTTTCCGCCTTTGCATCGACTATCGAGAGCTGAATAAGGTGACCATAAAGAATAAATATCCGCTACCCCGCATCGACGATCTATTTGACCAACTTCAAGGGTCGTCCGTCTTCTCCAAGATCGACCTCCGGTCAGGTTACCACCAGCTGAAAGTCAAAGAAACAGACATTCCGAAGACTGCTTTCCGAACTCGGTACGGCCATTATGAATTCGTAGTAATGCCGTTCGGGTTAACCAACGCACCAGCCGCTTTCATGGACCTTATGAATCGAGTTTTTCATCAGTACCTCGACAAGTTTGTCATCGTCTTTATCGATGATATTCTTATATACTCCAAGACCCAAGAAGAACATGCCTCCCAATTACGAATAGTACTTCAAACACTCCGAGATCATCAACTCTACACCAAGTTCAGTAAATGTGAATTTTGGCTATCCCGAGTCACTTTTCTTGGCCACATCATCTCCGCCGAAGGACTTTCCGTCGACCCCAGCAAAATAGAAGCAATCTCAACATGGCCGACTCCAAAGAATGCAAGGGAGATACGAAGTTTCCTTGGCTTAGCCGGATACTATCGCAAATTCGTTCAAGATTTTTCAAAAATCGCATCACCCCTCACTCAACTCACGAAGAAAGGAGTCACTTACCGATGGACCCCAGACCGCGAGGCTAGTTTCCAAGAACTAAAGAAGCGTTTGACCACCGCTCCAATTCTGTCACTACCAACAGGATCTGGAGGATTTGTGATTTACAGCGACGCATCCAAACTCGGACTAGGTGCCGTACTCATGCAAAACGGAAAAGTGATAGCTTACGCGTCCCGCCAGCTCAAGGAATACGAGAAAAATTACCCAACTCACGATCTGGAGCTCGCAGCAGTAGTCTTTGCACTTAAAATCTGGCGTCACTACCTATACGGCGATAAGTGCACCGTTTACACCGACCACAAAAGCCTGAAGTATTTCTTCACACAGAAGGAATTAAACATGAGGCAGCGAAGATGGCTCGATCTGGTTAAAGACTATGACTGCGAATTCCTATATCACCCCGGGAAGGCGAATGTCGTGGCAGATGCTCTTAGTCGGAAATCAATGAACGCCCTAGTAGTTGAATCAGATTTCCGAGACCGCGTGAGGACAGCTCAAGATCAGGACCCCCAACTTCAGAAAATTCACACAAATCTCGAAGCAAACCCCAATTTCCGAATTTCCATAGACGGATTTCTCCTATTCCAAAACCGCACTTGCATTCCCGACGATGCCGAAATTAAACGACTCATATTAGCCGAGGCACATCAGACCACATATACATGTCACCCCGGGTCAACCAAAATGTACCAAGACCTGAAGAAACTATATTGGTGGCCGAGAATGAAGAATGATATAGCTCGATTCGTTGCTCAATGCCTCACCTGCCAACAAATCAAGACTGAACACCAACGACCCGGAGGATTACTTCAACCGAACCAAATTCCCGAATGGAAATGGGAAGTGATAACGATGGACTTTGTTCAAGGATTCCCAAAGACCCAGCGCGGATCCGATTCGATTTGGGTAATCATCGATCGGTTAACCAAATCAGCCCATTTTCTTCCAATCCGCAAGACGTTTAGCCTAGATAAACTCGCAGAACTCTATATGCGAGAG
The DNA here is from genome assembly GCF_000504015.1 of Erythranthe guttata. The sequence goes on along the minus strand of NW_012193888.1, from coordinate 550,418 downwards.
ATCGTCCGACTTCATGGAATTCCGACGGCTATTATTTCGGATCGAGACCCACGGTTCACCTCAAGGTTCTGGAAAAGTTTGCACGGAACTCTTGGAACCAAGTTATCATTCAGCACAGCCTTTCATCCCCAAACCGATGGCCAGTCGGAACGCACGATTAAAACCCTTGAGGACCTACTTCGAGCCTGTATACTCGACCTTGGAGGCAACTGGGAATCTCGACTACCGTTGATCGAATTTGCGTATAATAATAGCTTCCAATCATCAATCGGAATGGCGCCCTACGAAGCACTTTATGGACGCAAGTGCCGATCTCCCCTTTACTGGGATGAAGTTGGAGAGAGAAAACTTCTCGGACCCGACTTAGTTCAACAAACGGTGAATCTAGTTCGAGACATCCGAGAAAATATGCGAGTTGCCCAAAACCGACAACAAAGCTACGCTAATAATAGGAGGCGAGATTTGGAATTCGAAGTCGGAAGTTTAGTATTCCTAAAAGTAGCCCCTTTTAAAGGAATTTTGCGATTCGGAAACCGAGGCAAACTATCTCCGCGATATATCGGACCGTTCGAAATACTCGAAAGAATAGGCAGTCGCGCTTACCGTCTAGCACTTCCGCCTAACCTATCCCGAATCCATAACGTATTTCACGTCTCCATGCTTCGCAAATACATTCCCAGCCCCGAACACGTTCTCAAGGCCGAACCTATTGAACTAAATCCGAACCTTTCCTACGAAGAAAAACCCCTCCGAATTCTCGACTCCAAAACCAAGACACTCCGAAACCGCGAGATTCTCCTAGTCAAAGTGCAGTGGCACAACCACACACCCGAAGAAGCTACATGGGAACGCGAATCAGAAATGAGAAGTCTCTATCCCGAATTATTCGGGACAGGTAACAAATTTTGGGGACAAAATTTTTAAAGGGGGGAAGATTGTAACACCCCACGTGTTCAAAACACGATAATAAAACCTATAGCCACGTAAATACTAAATTTTACAAAAAAAAAAAAATAGGGCTATACGTGAATTATTGATATCCGAATTATTAGATATCAAATTTATTACGTGACCTTATGTGCCTATGTGTTTCGGAAATTATGCATGCATATTAGAAATTACCATAATACATAATATGTATGAATATATACATATATATGTGTGTGTGCCGTGTATGTGTATGTAATTAGGGGTGGATTATTAATTAATTAGAAAATAAATAAATGATTATCCTAAGCCTAGCCTAACCCCTATTAACCCAATCCTACACTCCATCTCTAGCATGCTTAATTAGAAGGTCAAGAGTCCCTCTCTCCCCCTCATTTCGGCTGCACCCAAACCCCTCTCCTTCTTCATTGTTCTTTCCTCTTTCAAACCACCGAAACCACCATTGATAGCAGCTCCACCAAAGCTCGAACCACCCCCAAAATCAGCAAGATACTTCTCAAACCAACAATGAGAATTCCCTATCTCACCCTTGCCCTTGAATTCTCCAAGAACACTATAAATACATGGTGCCCCTTCACGAATGAGAACACTTCTCACCTTGAAATCTACACCGTGTCATTCCACATTAAGGTAGCTTGGCTAAATCTGCAAGCTTGAAGAAGGTAAGAAGCTGCCATCCCAAGTTCTTCCACCTCTTCTTTCTTCTTCGTTCTTTCCCCTCTAACTTTCGGTTTTTCTTTGAAGGTTCCCAAGAACCTTTCCCCTCTTCATCTAGCCTTTTTTCCCTTTCTGTTTTTAAGGTAAGGAATCGAAATCCTTGCTGCAAATGGAGGTATCAAGTACTAAAGATAAAATTTCGAAATTAATTAAAAGACACCCATAATTCTTGTTTTTGTGTTAATTCTTGTATTTACTTGTTCCTTTTCGTTAGTTCATATGATTTATGTTATTGCATGTATGATCAGAGGTCTTAAATGGTATATTTGAGTCGATTACCTTCATAGATGTTTCGGTTGTTTCGAAAATTGTGAAGAAATTAAATTTGGGAAAGTTTTGGGGTTGCATGTGTAAATCAGCATATTTTCGGGCCAGATCTGCAATTTGCGAAAGGTCAGTCTCATATAAGTTTTCAAAAATGGTTTTTAACATTTGTTGAACTGAAATTCCAGATTGAGAAATTTTTTTAAGAAAAGAGTAATTTTTGAACTCCTAGTGGCCTTGCATGTGTGGATCTAAAAGTTTTGGGGTGGAAAATGGAATTTTCAAAGTTATTGCATAAATTAAAATCATAACTTCGTTTTCTGCATATTTTGAATAAAGATTTCGAATTTTTGGGGATTTTTCATGAAAAGGTGGATTTTGAAATCATAGTGTTGTTGCGTGTGTAATTTGAAAGAGTTTGGGGGTAAATCTGTAATTTTCGAGAAATTAGTTTCAATTTGAATTCCAGGTCTGTTTCCCAGCATTTGGTAAAGAGTAATATTCAGTTTTAAAGGGGTTTTACTAAAAAAGGGAAGTTGTGCATTTTAGAGGTCTTGCATGTCTAGATCTAGAGAAGCTAGGGTGAATTATGTAATTTCCGGAAATTTTGCATCAAATCACTTATAACTGAGTTTTCTGCATTTATCTTAATTTCAGTTAAGTTAAGGGTTGATTTTCATGAAAGTATGAATTTTTGAACTTTAGAGTATATTGCATGTGTGAGTCTTGAACTTTGGGGGCATAACTGTAATTTTCAGAAGTTCAGGGGTGTTGTGCTGAAAACCCGAAACCTCCAAAACTAATATGGTTCCTTGATCTTAGAATTTAATTGAAATTAAGTAGCTTAAGGAAAGATAGAAGATAGGTTGACCCTTAATAAGTTTGTGTTATATTCTTGGATGAATACGTGTGAATACGCAATTTGATAATGGTTAAGCTTTTGTGAAATATGTGTTTAATTGTCACTTGATTGATATTTGTGATGTTTTGTGGCTTTTATATTTCTTATGGGTTATTGTGGAATATTGATACCTTTATGTACTCAACCGAAATTCTAAATACTTCGGCCGTGCCATTTTGTAATTAAATAAAATAAATTGGGGAATTAATGAAATACTTAGAAAAGATGAGAAAGGATACGGGGGGCCGGTATTCCAACCATAGATACTACAGTTGGGTGGTTTGATTCCACCAAAACGGGCTCAGAATAATCTTCTCGTGTTCTAAGTAGAGAAGTTGATTTCTCATCGGATCCGATAAAATGAAGATTTCTTATGTTTCTATAGTTAATGAATTATATGTACTAGAAATGTAAATTGTGTTAATTGTTGTTGCGCTTGTGCTATTATTATATAGTATATGTAGTACGGCTATATTTTTAAATCCTTGGTATCTTTCGATAACCTTACTGAGCTTTGTTAGCTCATATAGATATTCTCCGTTTGCAGGTACTAGTACTACTCACTCCACCGGATTGGACTAGTCGACGTTTCGAGAGGACGATTCCGGGTTTTTGGTTCGTATGGAGGATCTACTTATAATGCTTGTAGTGCTATCTTTTGTGTACATTGTCCTTAGGACAATTACTATTTCCATAGTAGCTCACGTGTATTATTATCCGTGGTAAAGGAGACTAAATGCTCCGAATGTGGGCCCCTTTTTGTTAAACTATGGTCCACTTATTAATATGTAGTTTTAATTATGGACTTTAACCCTTCTTTTCTATGTTTTATCAAGGTGACACCACATAGAAGTCTATATTACGTAATTATTGGGTAATTAGACGTATACTCCACCATCCCACTAAATCACTTCGCCGAAACACTTTTCCGAAGCCGTCTCCATCTTTAAATTCCAAACCTCAAAGAAAATAATAATAATATGAAATCGGTTTCCTAAACCCTTACCCACATACCCAAATACTTAAATAATACCTTCAAGCTTCCGTGCATGGCAAACCCTCTCGGTTTGCTATACGTATACTAGGGGGTGTCACATGAATGATTGTAATTAAGTACGATGATGATCGTATGTCTCTCTTAGGATCAATATGCGTTTCCACATACCTAGAGAACATAGTTGTAGGAATCACAAACGATCATAACCTAATACTTCCGATGAGCTAATAAGATTTAATAAATAAAATCCCTCATTCTTAATCAAGAATAATTATCAAGCTATAAAGAAAAACCAAATTGTTGAATTTTTCTTTCCTTCTACCAACAATTAAATTATGGGTAGCCTCTCATAATAGTGCAGTAAGCCGTGTTAGCGGGGAGTGCTATTATGGGATAAGCTGTAATTTAATTGACATTAGATGGAGATAGGACCATAGATAAAATTCTATTGGATTAATGTGGTCGGCTAGATTAACTAGGGATTGCATTAGTTTGATATAGTTGGATCTATGACATCTCATATTGGTAGGCTACACTTGACACACGAAGATTTTGATATTCGCTAGATTAACTTAGGTCATTATCAAGTGTGAGGTAAATCAAACTTTAGGGTCACATAGTGACGTGATTGATAGTACTCTACCTTTCGGCTCATGTAATCGGGATAGATTAACTACGGGTTACATTAGCGCTATTGGACCTAAAGCCCATTAAAGAAAAAATAAGTTTTCTCGATTGTCTGCTAGAGGGTGGTGGAATTCGATAAAATTAGTGGGAGAACAATTAAAACATAAAAGTCCAAAATTTTAATTGTAACGATTATTACGAAATAAACTCTAATTATTATCTTCTTAAAATTTTCTCAGCAACAATGTCCAAACATCCCCTTTCCTCTATCCTCGACCAAAACAAACTCACCGGTCCAAACTATTTGGATTGGCTTCGCAATCTGAAACTTGTGCTCCAAGTTGAGGAGCGTCTCTATGTGCTCAATGAACGCCCCCCCGCTGCTCTTCCTGCGACTCCTACTGCTGACGAGACTGCCACTTTCGAGGCATGGCAGAAGGACGACCTCCATGCGAGGTGCTACATGCTAGCATCCATGGTGCCAGAGCTCGCGAGGAAGTATGAGTCTCACGTGCATGCTTATGATATCAAGCATCATCTTGAAAGCAGGTACAGTGAGAATATTAGGGCATCGAGGTACTCAGCTACCAAGGAGTTGATTATCATGAGGCTGCGTGAAGGGGCTTCGGTCCACGAGCACGGTCTCAAGATGATCACTCTCCTTGAGAAGTTGGTGAGCCTTGATGTCACCGTCCCGGCCGAGCTCTCGGTGGATTTGATCTTACTGTCCATTCCTAGTTCTTATGAATCGTTCATAGTGAAATTCAACATGAACAAGCTCGATCCACCATTGGATGAGTTGTTGATCATGTTGGTCAGCTATGAGTCTACGATCAAGAAGGAGAAATATGTTCTCCTAGTTGCTCCTTCTGCGAAGAAAGGTTCTTTCCAGAAGAAAAGGAAAGAAAGGAGTTTCGGCCCGAGCAAGAAACTTGAGAAGGGCGAGTCGAGCGGAGTGAAGAATGACAAGGTCACCAAGCAAGTTCATGACGCTTGCCATCATTGTGGAAAGAAGGGCCATTGGCGACGCAACTGCAAGGCTTACCTCGATCAGAAACGTTCTGAAAAGGGTACGTATTTAGTTGAAGTTAATTTGTCCGTTAAATCTTCTTCTTGGGTATTGGATACTGGTTGTGGCTCACATCTTTGTAATGATTTGCAGCTCATGACAAGAAGTAGGAGGCTTAATGTGGGTAGACCTACCTAAGAATGGGCAAAGGAGCAAGGGTTGCTGCTGAAGCCATTGGGACGATTTATCTTTCTGTTTTGGATTTTAGTTTTTCCATTGTTTTGAACAATTTTTTATTTGTTCTGTCACTTATTCGAAACCTTATCTCTTTTCCTGTTTTGGATAATGAAGGTTTTACTTTTGTTTTTGGAAATTCGATTTGCACTATACAAAAGGATCAAAATATGATTTGTAAGGGACAACTTATAAACAACTTATATGAACTAAATCCAAATGAAATACCAATTAACATTATATCAGCAAAACGAAAAGATATAAGTCTTAACCCCGCACAACTTTGGCACGCTCGACTGGGTCATATTTCCTTGAGAAGGATGAACGAATTTGTGAGTGAAGGATTGTTCTCCTTGGAGGACGTAAAATCACTTCAAACTTGTGTATCCTGCCTTAAAGGAAAAATGACCAAAACTCCTTTCAAAGGGAAGATGGAACGAGCCGAGGGTCTTTTGGATTTGATCCATTCAGACATGTGTGGTCCACTAAGCGTTAGTGCTAGGGGTGGTTTTAACTACTTCGTTACCTTTACCGACGATTATTCTAGGTATGGTTTCGTGTACTTAATGAAGTATAAATCTGAAACTTTTGAAAAGTTCAAAGATTTTAGACACCAACTAGAAAACCAAATCGGTAGACGTATTAAGAAACTACGATCCGATCGTGGTGGCGAATACTTAAATACTGAGTTTATAGACTATCTTAAAGAGAATGGGATTCTGTCTCAATGGACTCCTCCTGGAACTCCTCAACTAAATGGAGTTTCCGAACGTCGGAATCGAACACTGTTAGACATGGTTCGATCTATGATGGGGTTCACCGAGCTACCGGAATACCTGTGGGGTCATGCACTCCCATCTGCCGTGTATTTGCTGAATAGGGTTAATACAAAAGCAGTTAACTCCACACCTTATGAACTTTGGCACTCCAGGAAACCCACGTTTAAACATATTAGGATATGGGGTTGTCCCGCTTACGTGAAGCGGCTAATGGGAGATAAGTTGGATAGAAAATCCGACTTATGCTATTTTGTGGGGTATCCCGAGGATTCCATGGGATACGAATTCTACTATGTTTGCGAGGCAAAGGTGTTCGTCTCGAGAAATGCCGTGTTCCTTGAGAAGGAATTTCTATCGGATAGAAAGGGCAGTGTAGTTGATCTCGAAGAAGTTCGAGAACCACAATCTGAAGTTCAAGCACAGCAATCAGATAATGAACCAATTCAACAAACCACTAATATACCTCCTGAACCGTCGCTGCGTAGATCCGAAAGAGTTCGGAGAGCGCTCGATAGGTTATTCCTCGTTGATGAAGTTGACCAAGGATGTGATCCTAGAACTTGCAACGAATCTGTATCGGATACAGACAAGGGACATTGGCTTAATGCCATGAAATCCGAAATGGACTCTATGTACTCCAACAAGGTATGGACCTTGGTAGATCCACCCGAGGGAATCGTTCCTATAGGCTGCAAGTGGATCTATAAGAAGAAAATTGGATTAGATGGAAAGGTATCGACCTACAAGGCTAGATTAGTAGCGAAGGGTTATACTCAAAAGCAAGGAGTTGACTATGAGGAAACCTTCTCTCCAGTTGCTATGCCTAAGTCCATTAGGATTTTGCTGGCCATCTCTACGTGGTATGACTACGAGATATGGCAAATGGATGTGAAGACCGCTTTCCTTAATGGGGACATTGTGGAAGAAATTTACATGGCGCAGCCGGAAGGCTTCATATCTTCTGGAGATGAGCAAAAGGTTTGCAAACTCCAGCGATCCATTTATGGATCGAAACAAGCATCCCGTAGTTGTAACAAAAGGTTCGACACAACTATCAAAGAGTTTGAATTTGTGAAAAACCCGGAGGAACCTTGTGTCTACAAGAAGGTTAGTGGGAGTGCAGTGACTTTCCTTGTACTTTATGTTGATGACATACTACTCATTGGGAATGATGTAGAGATGTTACAGTCAACTAAAGTATGGTTATCCACACGTTTCTCGATGAAGGATTTGGGAGAAGCATCCTACGTATTGGGAATACGGATTTATAGAGATAGATTGAGGAGATTACTTGGCTTGTCCCAATCCATGTACATAGACACCGTTCTTAAACGGTTTAGCATGGAAGAATCCAAGAAGGGATTCTTGCCAATGTCCCATGGGGTTCGTCTCTCGAAATCCATGCATCTGCAAACGCAAATGGAAATCGAGGAGATGAAAAGGACACCTTATGCATCCGCTATAGGAAGCATAATGTATGGCATGCTGTGTACACGACATGATATTGCGTATGCTGTGAGCGTCACAAGCAGATATCAGTCCGACCCCGGCCCAGCCCATTGGAAGGCTGTGAAGGACATTCTCAAGTACTTGCGAAGAACTCAAGATTTGTTTTTGGTCTATGGGGATACCGAGTTGAAATTAGAAGGCTTCACGGATTCTAGTTTTCAATCGGACGTGGATGACTCGAAGTCAAACTCGGGGTATATATTCAAAGTCAACGGGGGTGCCGTGTGTTGGAAGAGTTCCAAACAAGGCATGACGGCTGATTCCACCACCGAGGCTGAATATATTGCAGCATCAGATGCTTCAAAGAAAAGGTCATGGATTAGGAAATTCATCCAAGAGTTGGGTGTATTTCCGAACGCTAGCGATCCAGTACAGCTGTACTGCAACAACAACGGAGCCGTAGCGCAAGCTAAGGAACCAAGAGCTCATCAGAAGTCAAAGCACGTGTTGAGAAAATACCATGTGATCCGAGATATCATAGAGAGAGGTGAAGTCAAGCTAGACAGAGTCACCTCGGAGGATAATATTGTAGATCCCTTCACCAAGCCATTGTCAGGATCAGTCCACGAGAAACATCGAGAGTCGATGGGACTTAGATTTAGGAGTAGTTGGCTTTAGGTCAAGTGGGAGATTGTTAGAGTAGGTGACCAACAAGCCAACTTGTGGCTGTAGTCTTTCTCTTTTTCCTTGTAATAAAACAATCGTTTTTGGTTCGTAATAATAAAATATTTCATTTGGCATTCTATATCTCTTATCCCATGCAAGCAGCATAGATATAGTCCTAACGAGTTACTCTATTACTGTGACTTGATCTAGTAGAATCGTGAGATAACTCAGCAATGTAATGTAACTGTTAAACCTTGTTCCTAGTCCATGGGTTACGCCAATAATGAGGATACCGACTTTTCCCTTTTGAGACTAGCACTTAGTGTATGTGTACTGCGTCTCATCAGTCCTCGATGTTGTGACATCGGCATACTTGAGTGGGTGCTCATACTGGATGAGTTCACTGAACTCCCTAGCCCTAGAAATCTATAAGTGGTTCTCATTCATCGAGTAATAGGTTTCTAAGATATAGTTGTACACCATTAGTCCTTAAGACCCAGACATCACCGTGACTTCACTAGAGGACCGATTGTATCGTGACGTGTCCCTGAGTCCCACAACGGACCACTCCAAGGGCCAACGTTCGTGCAATCCGAAATCTAGTGTGAAGTCTGTGCATTGTAGTAAGGGATTCGAGCGCTTGAGTAGTCATGGATGTCATGTGTGTTCTGACGGTTTATAATCCAAGGAATCTCTGGCCAGAGTTGATAGTGGGGTGATTAGGGAAATGTGTTTCCCTAAGTCACACACGAACGGATTTATAATACCTAGAACGTTCGCACAGTTATTGAACTTTATAAGAGGTCTCGGTGAACCAATGCCTCTAGTTCAATCGGGACATGTGCTGCGAAGGGATCGTACTGTACGCTAACTATATCATAAGGTTCTTGCAGGCACTTCACTTGTATCTAGGGAATCATGATGCGTAGTTGCTAGACGCCAATCTTGATTCGTTGGGCACCGATTTGATCGGCGATTAAGTAAAATGAGTTTTACTCTAATCGGGACTCTTGGGAGGAGTTCGTATAAGAACAATGTGTTGTTCGAATCACAAAGAGTTGTGAGCCCACGGCTAGCATACACCTGAACCATTGAGGGTCACAGTTCTCGTGTAATACGGATCCTTGATAACAATGAGCATAGGTTAATATGTTAATCTTTGCAAAGTTGGAGGTCAATATGATTGAGTCCAAGATTCGTGATTGTGGATTACGAGTCGGAATGAACGTAGAGAAAGAGACACATGCGGAATTTAGTGAACTTTCTAAATTGGGAAGTTTCCAGATTTAACAGGTCCACTGAAGTGGAAGTTTCCATTTTTGGAAATTGGAAATTTCGAAGAGGCCCTTGTATCGACGAGGACTTTGAGCTCGTCACAAATATAATTTTGTTATAATTTTGTGAAGGATCGTTTGTTAGAAACGAGGCCGACGAGGGAATGGGCTTAATGCATAAGTGGGTCAAGCCCAATAAATTAAACCCACAAGGGTTGAGAACCCTAGTATAAATAGACCTCAAACAAGAGTTTGAGATCAGATTTTTTTACTCCAAAACCCTAGCCGTCAAACCCTAGCCGCCCAAGCCTCTTGGCCGCCGCTGCCCCGCTGCACCGGCGCCGTCCGCCGCCGGAAACCGCCGGTTTTCCCTCTTCTTTCTCTCTCGTGTTTCCCTTCTTATCTAACCCCTTTGTATCTAGTGCTACAGTACGGGGGGATCGGTTTATTCGAGGTGAACCCTGATTGGAGAGGAGCTGCTGCCCCGAAGGAATCACCACACCGCCGCACGCGCCGCACGCGCCGCTGCACCGCCCACGCGCCGCCGCCGCTGACTCGCACGCGCCGCCGTCGCCTCACCGTCGGACCAGCTGCCGTTTGGTGGTATTCTTGCAGCCCCTAGGAGTGGTATAACGCAGCTTGTACGGGTTTGAGTTCGATTTCGATTCGTCGAAATCTCACGCTACAAGAGGTAATTAAATCGAAACTTTCGTAAATTTAATTCGAACATGTTTGTATGAATTTTAATTTACGAGCATGTGCGATATGTGATTGCGTGTTTCGATTTTGTAATATGATGAACAAGCATGTTTTATATTTTTCGGTTTTACATGTTTTTTAATAAAATCGATAATTACCATATGTATGGCGGAAGCGTTAAGGTACGTTGACTATGTGATTAGTTTATGCATGTAATCGAAACTAGTTCGATCTAAAATTTTTAAATTCCGCTGCGTATACATGCACGATCCCCAACATCATCGCATTACTAGTGGCTAAGAGTGGACAACCTAAAATGATTGGTGCTTCATCATCATCAGGCATTTCAAGTACCGCAAAATCAACAGGCAAATTGAACGTGTCTACTTTAACTAGCTCATCTTCTACAATCCCGTTAGGGTATTTCAATGAACGATCAGATAATTGTAAAGTTACGCGAGTGCGGTTCAAATTTCCTAAGCCCAGTTTTAGAAACACAGACATAGGCATCAAATTAATACTTGCCCCCAAATCACATAAAGCTTTATCAAAAGTAGAATTTCCAATAATAAAAGGAATAGTGTAACTCCCTAGATCTTTGATTTTCCATGGCAAATTCGACTGAAGAATGGCACTGCAAGTTGTCGTGAGTGTCACTAGTGTGTCTTCTTCTATTCGCAATTTGTTCAATAGTACTTCCTTCATGAACTTGGTGTAGTTTGGCATTACCTCCAAGGCTTCTGCAAAAGGGATGTTGATTCGAATTTGTTTGATCTTTTCGATGAACTTCATAAATTGATCCTTGAGCTTATTCTTTTTCAATCTCTCTGGATAAGGAATAGGAGTTATCAGAAGAGGAGGATTATCAGGGAAAGAAATGTTATTTAGCTTACTAGCCTTTTTTGTACTACTCCCTGAAATGGTGATTTCTGGATCGACCGGGGTCGGTTGTACGTCTGGCCTTGGTGACTCGTCTGTCGGATAAGGAGGATTGGTCATTTGAAAACCACTTCGGGTGGTTATGGCTTGATAACTTTCTTTTGGATTGACTTCGGTATTGCTCGGAAATTCACTCTTTGCAATTGTGGACATGGATCGGGCAATTTGCCCTATTTGCTTTTCCATGTTCTTCATTGTTGACTTCAGGCCCTCCATCTCCTGTTTTTGTCGGTGATGACGCTCGTCATAAGTCAGCCCTCGTTGCTCTCTGTGATGGTTGATATCAGAAGGTGGTTGTAGAGCATTCTTTGGATTGGCGAAGGAGAAGTTTTCGTGATTCCGAATTCCCGGTTAGTAGTGAGTAGGGTTTTGATTCTGATTGTTGTTTCCCCGGAAATTGTTGAATCGGTTGTTCATATAGTGTGTCTGCTCCCAATCGTTATTTGTGACTTGTGAAGTACTCGCTGCTGCTACTTGTTCAGTTTGTGGCCCTCAAACTAACAATTGGGCGACCTGATTTGGTAGGGTCGCTAATTGTCCTGATAACGAGGCTAACAGATTGAGTTGGTGGACTTCCGCCACCTTCTGTGTGCCATTTCGTTCGGACGGCCAATGGTAAGCATTTTTACACATTCGCTCGACAATGTCTCGAGCGTCTGTGGGAGTCTTATTTTGCAATGATCCACCTGAAGCAACATCGACTAGAGATCGAGCGGGTTGATCGAGCCCATTGTAGAACAACTCCATATTATCCCACGGGTAAAATTCGTGTTGTGGGCATTGTCGTAATAAGTCCTTGAAACTCTCCCATGACTCGTGCATCGGCTCTTCACTCATTTGTCTAAAGTTGCCTACATCTCTTAGTAGTTATGCAGTCTTCGAGGGTGGAAAGAATCATGCCAGAAAGGCTTGTGATAATTCTTCCCAACAAGTAAGTGATCCGGGATTGAGACTCAGAAGCCAACTCTTTGTTTTGTCTTTGATATAAAATGAGAATAGCTTCAATCGAATGGCATCATAAGAAACACCGTTAACCTTGATTGTGTCGCAAATCTCCAAGAAATTGGCATGATGGAGATTCGGATCCGCAGTGGCTGCTCCGAAGAATTGGTTCGCCATGACCATGTTGATGAGCCCCGTCTTTAGCTCAAAGTTGTTTACGGCTATCGTCGGTTTCATGATTTCCAAATAATTCTCATTCACAGCTGGAGTTCGTTATTCTCGCGTTGTTCGCTCGGGTGGTATGTTCGGTCTTGGTTGCTCGTGATCTCGTCCTGGCTCTCGATCGTACTCAAAGGCCAGGTGCTCTGGATTTCCTTGATCGTCGGCCATTGGTTCACTTTGTTGGTTGCGCGGGGCTCTTCGTCTTCGAAATGTTCTTTCAATCTCGGGATCGTAAGGTATGATTTTCAAATTTCGACGCCTGGGCATAAACAAAGTCATCGGTTAAAATCAAGGTAAAAATCGAAAATAAAGCAGGTAAATAGCTAAAGTAATAATCAAATAATTGGTAACACTATCAACAAATATATAATCAAATTGGTCCCCGGCAACGGCGCCAAAAACTTGATACGCGTTTTCCTCACGTATAAATTACCGCAAGTATACAATATCGCATTTTGCAGAACAGTGGTTCTGGATATCGATCAACAAGGACCTATAGATTCACATGCTGAGTAATGTAATTATATTATCGTTATATTATCTAGCCAATCGTAAATGGTTGGAATGGTGATAAATCCTAGTTTAATGACAAACAAGATCGTGAACATGAAAATACATAAAATGTACGTAATTAGAATATCGACAACTCTAAACGGGAGGGTTCATTTTAAAAGAGACTTCTTGGGAAAAATCCACCAATGTATAATCAACAAAAATCTACAAATCCATTATCTAAAGTCACATTCCTATTCTTTAACCCACACACTAAAGTACTCTAACCCCCGTCTCCAGTGTAGTTAGATTCTATCCACGGGTCCGACGTCTTCGTTCAGAACCTGTTATTAAGAGAGCATTTAGGTCAAGTCCTTAAGGGCTATCTGAGGTGCATCACGTCTCCGTTTCCACACCCCGAGCTATGTTTTCCTAACTTCAAACAAGAAATTTTCTCTCGACTTCATTCATATTTAATATCAATCCAAGAGATGATCAACCAATCAGAAGCATTTAATACAAGAAAACATAAACAAAATAGAAATACGATAAATGGATAACATAAATGAAGATTGAAATCAATATATACAAGGTTTCATTACCCTAGAAGAAAATGTTCTTAGTTCATAACAAACATATTGTCAAAAGAATGTACACAAGAAATGAAGAACAAACGTAAACAAATTGCGTAAGAAAAACCCAAGTCGAAACCCCCGTTGACGATTCCCGCAAAGAACTCTCAAAAACCGTAAAAAGTTGAAGAAGCATGAAGAATGAAAGGTCCTTCCTATTTATAGTTAATGCAAAGCTTCCTCAACAATATTTGCAAAACATATCTTTTATCAATAGTTCTTCCCAGATCGCGATACGAAATGGCTGGATCGCGATCTGGCAGCCTCGGGAAACTGCCGACCGCCATGCCCGATCGCGATCCGGAGTTGTGTATCGCGATCTGGGTCTAAAGAAAATCTGCACTGTTAGACCCCCAAGATCGCGATACGGAGTGTTGGATCGCGATCTGGATCTTGAGTAAAAAGGCTACTGTGAAAATGCCTAGATCGCGATACGGAGTGTTGGATCGCGATCTGGGTCTTGATCAAAAAGCCTTCTGTAAAAACCCCCAGATCGTGATACGAACTGTTAGATCGCGATCAGGGTATTGATTAGGAATCCTTTTGTGACATCCCCAGATCGCGATACACAGTTCCTGTATCGTGACCTGGGTCTTCTTGGCCCCAAAATTGGTTTGAAAAATCAGTTTCGCTTTCAAATAGCTTCGATTCAGCAAAAATAGCTAACAAAACCTAAAAAGAGAAATTAAACAAGAAACGCAATAATATGTACACATAAAGCCGCAACTCGGACGAACGAAGACAAAAAATCGAAGATTCGATAAGTAAAAAACGTGCAAAACGAACACTTATCAAACACCTGTCGAGCTCTCAGTGGTTTTCTTGGGGACTAAGTCTGTTTTATGCTAGGGTTACCTACATATATAAAGCACTTGGAGGAGAGGCTTGGCAGCTAAAGCTCTTCAAGGGGATAAGGCTTTAAGGGCTGGAAAGAGAGGGAACTCAAGAACAAAGGAATAATCTATAAGGAAAGCAAGAAGGAAATCTTCAAAGGTTTTGTAAGATTTGGGGTTGGCAAACAAGAGAGAAACAGTGATATATACACAGGGGAGTTTCAATACAACTTAGGTGAAATAACTGTTGAGAGCTTGAGTGTAATCAATATCTTGTAATCTACCTTCTTGATCTAGTGAATTTTGTTCTCTCTGCACAGTGGGTTGTGTTCTTTATCTGTTCTATAGCTTTCAGTTTTAGATATGTGGTTATGTAATTATGTTATCTATAACGGTGTTAATTATGGCACTGTGATTCTATATATTTTTTAAAATTTTCATATATTGCATTTGTTAATAATTTAATTAAAATTATCTAATAATAACTAATATGAAAATTAATAATTCAATTAAATCATTTTACATCGGCTTTTTATATTATATATATTTATTGTCTGCCTTTAATCAAACATCTTGTTTGGCCGAGTGGTAAGAATTGCCTATTCTTTACAATTTTCCTGAGTTCGAAGCCTTATAGAAAGCATTCGTGGACAAAAAATAGATTGACCCCTTCTTTAAGCATTTTTTGACAAAATAGCTACAATTAATACTGGGTGTCGGGTCCTGAAATTAGGGGCCTAAAACCGACCCATAATTGGCGGGTCCGGTTTCGGGTCAACGATCAACAGGGCGGGGTCGAGGCGGGGCGGGGGTGAGTCCGGGTCTAACCCGGCCCATGGCTGTGTCTATGTATAACAATGTAATTGATAGGAAAGTTTAAATTAACATGGTACATTAGAGGCATGATTATTAACATAGCAGTGAGAATATTACTATTATGTGACTATGTTATGTATAATGGAGATCTTCAACAAAGATTTATTTCTTTTGTTTGTTACCTCATTTGTTGAACAAAAACCGAGTTTTGTTTTTTGTTTTTTTGTTTTTGTTCTTATTGTTTTTTTATGCATTAAGATCCATAATTGAATATTTATTAATTCTTATGGTATTAGTATTGACATTTTAGTATTATTGTCAATAACATTATGATATACAATGTACACATATGACTGTATTATGCCAACCAGCTTTCCCCAAAAATAAAACCTGGTATTTAACTAAACATTGAGAATATGACTATTTTTGGACTATACGTGTATAACAATATAATTTATAGGGCAGTGAGCTTAAACATGAAGTAGAGACATGATTATTAGCATAGCAGTGAGAATAGGACTATTGTGTGACTATGTTATGTAGAATATGACTATTGTGTGACTATGTTCTGAAATATATATAAACAAAAAAGACATAATATGTGAAAACAAACAATTAAATATACTCTGAAAAACAATTAGGTCATGGTGAAATGCCTACATATGTCTGCTGCTAGAACAAAAATAAAACATTGAAATCATTTATCCATGATGACATTATAAAAGCCGTACTTATTCATTAATAAAAAACTGAAAACAATAACTAATGCGATCCTCCAACAATGGCCATAGAATATGTTTTTTGTTGTGGTAGCCAATTTGTTTGCATTGACTGCACTTAATTTTTGGTTTAATTTTCTCCCCCTCTGATGGAATTCTTTTTGTGTCAGGCCTTCCTCGTCGAACGTGGTGGTCTAGGGGCCCAACCATTGGCATTTCATTCCCAATCGAAGGCTGTACAAAAGCACAACAGGGTGCGAGTATGTCTCCATGTACGATTGAGTATGGTAATATTTATCGACATATTTATATCCCTCATTCGAATTGTTGAAAAAAACACAAGCAGCATGATAACAAGCCAATCCAGTGATCTGCCACATCCTTCATGAACACACTCTTTCTTTTATATCAACAACCGCGGTCGGATCGCATAGAACTTCAAACATATGGTCTCACGACTTCCTTGCTACCCATACTCTATCTTCTTGAACCAATTGATCCACCTGCTCGTGTACTTTTGAGCTAAGCTTTGCTGTCATCGTTACCTCTTCCTCAGCCCTTATGCTAATATTAATCATCACCTCACCCCTGATGTAGTCGATAAAATTTGTGATAGGCGAATCAGGGGCACCCTTAATCTTCGAGTTCCACAACTCAACAACATTTGACGTCATCTCATTGTGACGATCTCCAACAAAATACGTACACGATCAGTTAGCAAATGGTAAGTCACTAATGAAATCAACTACCTTTGTGCCTCCGTATTCTTTGAACTCGTTGAACTTCTGATGAAACACAGTCTTCGTTGGTGCATATGCACATGCATTAAACTTGGCAACAATACCCTCTTGAAAATTAGTCGGGCACCCTCTACATATGTGGAGCAAATTGGTCTGCAAGTGAACAAGGCGATATATATGGCCACAATATGGAAATATTTCCTTCACTCCACACAAAATTCCATGACTACGATCTGGCCAGAATGTCAACACACGATCCATTCCAATAGCAATATTTTAAATTTTGTAGAAAATACGCCCAATTGTCATCAGTCTGCTCGTTCACTATTTCAAAAGCTACTGGAAACAAATCTGTGCATTTTGTAGGACTACAATTAGTAATGTAGTCATATATAGTCATATTTAATACATATAAAAATAGGTTGTACCATTTTCACTGTCTTTCCCCATGGCACTGAGATGAATGCCCCTGTGTTTCCCAGATAAAAAGGTTCCATCAACAGACAACATCGGGCGACATGCCATGAACCCCGACAAACTCCCTTCAAAAGCGAAAAAACACATTATAAATTTCATTGATACTGGATCCACATCAAGATGGTACATGTTGCCCGAATTGCTACGCCCACGCTCTTCAAAATACAAAGTCAAGTAGAGTACAAAGTCGTAGCATCCCAAACTCATGATCCTTCCCCGCAGCAAGTGCCTTCCAAGCAACAAAATAGCTAATGTCAATGCCATAGTAATGTTTCACGTTGAACATGACACCATTCGGGGCCATTTCAGGTTTGATTCTAACTGCATTCATAATCAAGTTGGAAATTCAATCAGAAGTCAATCTATTTTTGCTCTATGAACCAAAAGAAGCTTGTAACACCCCGTATTTTCGGTAAAATATTATTATTTTATTTTACCACCTCTATGTGCAAATCTATGAAATTAGAATTTAGAATAATTCTTGCATGATTAATAATTACGTGAAAATTAGGTGATTATGTGAAATATACGATTATGTGAATTGTGTGATTATGTGAATTATGTGATTGTGTGAATTATGTGATTATGTGAATTATGTGCTTAGGAAATATTTTGAGATATTATGTCGAAATAAATTATTTTTCATGAACTAGGATTTTATTCTTGCATACGAATTTAAGTGAGCAGTTTATCATATTTATGCATGCAAAAAAATTTAGATAATATATTTTTCTCATGCATTTTAGGATTATTAATTAGTGGAGAAAATTAGAAAATCATTCCCTAATTTTTATAAATTTTCGGAGATCTATACACACACACACACATGATTTAAAAATTTCACGATAATTAGGAATAGACATGCATTAGAGTGGTTGTACTTTGATCATTGAAAAAAATACCTAAGCCTAGTCCTCCTACTCTCTAGCTAGGCATGCATTTCACCACTCCCACACTCCACTTTAGTAAACCAAGAGTCACTCCTCTCCTTCTTCCTTTCTTCTTCATTTCGGCAGCCACAAAACCACCACATAGCCACCAACTTCTCAAGCTTGAATCACCCAAGAATCACCACCACACCTATTTCGAAAAATTGCAAAATCACCCCCACAAAAAGATGTATTTCCCTTTCTTCTCCATTGGCTTTGAACTCTCCAAAAACTCTATAAATACCTCCAATGTCCAAGATCAAAATACACTCTCAAGCTCTAATATCACTATCTATAAGTTTAAGGTCTCTTTTTATTTCAATAGGAGGAGAATTTTCGGCCAAGGCTAAGTAAGCCCTTCTTCCTCTTCTTTTCTTCTTCTTTTTTCAAAAGAACTAAGCTCTTCTTCATCCAAGTTCTTCTTCTTCTTTTCTTATGATGTAATCTAACTCTTGATCTCTTCTTGTATTAGAGAGAAAAGAGCTAACAAAATCCTTCCCCTAAAGAGTAGAGGTGAGAATTCTTGAATTCTTGCTCAAACATGCAACACCACTAGTATTTTCGGTTTTTATGTGATTTATTTGTTAATTATTGCATATTATGTGATTATATGGCTTAGATGATAATTTCATGTTAGTATTTTGAAAAGATAACTTTGTTCTTGAAGTTTTATGTTTTTTCAAAAATTTGGGAAAAATTGCTTAAATTGCTTATTTGGCTTAATTAGTAGCTTGCATGTATTAATCTAGAGATTGATTCTTGATTTGTGAAAAGAAATTAAATTTTTGGCTTAACTATGAGTTTTTCGAAAATTTGGGGAAAATTGCTTAAATTACTTATTTGGCTTAATTAGTAGCTTGCATGTGTTAATCTAGTGATTGATTGTTGACTTAAGGCCTTGGATGTTAAGATCTAGTGATTGATTGTTGATCTAAGGTCTTGCATGTTAAGATATAGTGATTGATGGTTGATCTAAAGTCTTGCATGTTAAGATCTAGTATTTTCTATGAAAAATGATGAAAGAACTAAGAAATTGTGCTAACTTGATTAAAAGACCGTTGCATGTGTAGATCTAGTGGATTTAATTGAATAAAATGTAAAGAAAGTCTTGAACTTTATTCTTGTAAAACGTTAGATTTAATGAACTTTCGATTATAGATTGTCTTTGCATGTTAAGATTCGGTTGTTTCTTGTATTGATTATGGATTATATTTTGATGCCTAAATCACTATGTGAAATTTTAATTGTGCTTTGCTATGTGCTCTTGCTTGTTTATGTGTTGATCATTAGGTGTGAGAATGAGAAAAGGGTAAGTAGATGGGTGCATGTGTGGGTGCATTAGTGTCATGATTTTTAAAAAGGTAAAAATATGTTGGAAAGTCTCTCGAGGTTACGGTAAATAACCGGGGTACGACGAGTGGGTACCTTAGGACCTAGGGGTGGTTCGTAAAATATGAGGTTATTTATCGGGAACTTAGATTGATTCTTCCAAAGGGATTCCCGATGATTTTTTCATGCCATGCATGTCTCATTATGGTGTTGAAGATATAGATGGGAAAATCCCATTCTATGGTTTTGGGATCGTAGGGTTATAAAGGTGGGAGATTCTCATTCTATGGTCTTGGGATCATAGGGTTATAAAAGTGGGAATTTATCTCACTCTATGCGTGTGACAATTATATGACGAAGAACTCCAAAGAAAAAGTGAAGTATATGATTGTTTAAATTATGTTGCATAAATATGTATGATATATATATATATATATATATATATATATGTATATATATGCTCTATGTGTTATGTGTATTCGATAATACTTCAAGATTCTCATTGAGTCCTCAATGGCTTATATAGGTGTTGTATGTTTGTAGGTATACCCGATTTGGAGCCCGAGGAGTGAAGTTGGGAATCGAGCTTGAGAATCGGGAGGAGATCGTATGGAGGGGTTGTGGATTGTGTTGGCTCTTAACTTAGTTATGTGGTTCTATTTGTATAATATGCTTGTAAAAACTTTTGATACGGTTTTAGGTATTTTCTACCGTTCGCTTCCTCCGATCGGTGGAAATTATTAAAAGATAATATGTGTAATAGTAATTAGGATTACCCTACTTTTGGATATTTAATCGGTAATCCGTAATATTTTGTAAACGAAAGCGATTTTTACTAACTATATGCACATACGCTTTTCAAGTAGTAACTCCTTCGTGTCTTGTCTCGATAATTTTTACTAATTATGAATTTCTCGTCGGATTCTCTCGTCCTTCTCGGGTGAGCTGTAAACTTTCATGAAAAGGTTGAGGAGTTGAGACCACGACGAGATAGAGTGGGGGGCTTGGGACATCAACCACTGGCGAGCTCTTCCTTGTAAGGAGTGTTTGAAGAGAATTAATTGAAGCGCCTCTTGGGAAACGCCGTTTTGACGGTGGGAATTACAGGTATCTAAAAAATTGACAATGTGAAGATGGGGATCTTCACCCGCCAATCCACTAAATAGCCCGTTATTTTGGAGCATCGTCAATAGGCCTTGCTTGATCTCAAAATTGTGCGCCTCAATAGGTGGATATTGGATGCTCGGGCGGAATCCGTCTAGAGTTGGGATTATGTAGTCTTGAAGTGCTCGTGGACGAACTGCCGGCTGTGCTGGAATTTGAGGGGGTGGGTCTTGGACTTGGTTTTCGTTGGCCTCGAGTAAATTGCCCGCGGCCCGTCTGCGTTCTTCGTCCTCCATTGTATTGTTTTCGCGTTGAAGTCTCCCAGCCGCTCGAAAAGTACGTTCGATTTCGGGATCAAACGGTTCTCTAGCAAGATCGAGTCTTCTACGCATACACAGTACCTAAAAAAAAAAAAAAACAAAAATTAAATGGGTGAATCGTGAAAATTGTTCAAATCTAGAGCTAGAATAAAATAAATAATTAAAATATTCCCCGGCAACGGCGCCAAAAACTTGTTGGTCGAAAACCTACACGCAAGTGCACGTATCGTACAAGTAATATAGTGGAAAATTAAGTCCGGATATCGAACCCACAGGGAATATTTAATTATCTAATCCTAGACGCTAAATTCTACCAATTATTATCAAGCTCACCCTACACAGTCGAATAAGGATTAATAAACTAAATTAAACTAACTTAAAAACAAGAAAAAACAAGAAAGCAATTTAAAATAAGAAGATTAATCAAAGTAGACAAGCCTAGGATTTTATTCTTCCCCCTATGTGATTATTACTCCCCCAATTCCTTCAATTATGCAAGCAATTAACCCGGATTATTAACCTGAGATGCCAAAATAATCATAACCCGCTTCCGCGTGTATTACGATTCTAATACTCTAGATTCAATTACTATATTCCTATGCAATTAATTCTAGAACAAAGCATTAAGCACAAATCTCAATAATGGCTACCTAAGAGATTAACTATATTCCTATGTTAATACCACAAAGGCTCTTCTACCACAGTTCTAATTATTAACCCGATCTTCCGATTCATGCGATTAACAATAACATAAAAGCGCATAAAGTGGCCAGTTTCATGAACTTAATAAAACAAGTAGAAGAAATAATCCGGAATTAAAACTTGCATAAAATCATAGAATTGGGTTCATAAATCCCACATAGGGTTCCAAATAAAATCCTAGAAACAAGTAATTTAACTACTCATGATTAAAGTAAAAACGCAAATAAAATAAATCATAGACGATAAATCTTTGCTTGGAGTCTTCGAATTCTTCGTCTTCGTTATTGCTTTGTTGCTCTTGAAATTGCGTAAAAAGATCCCTAATTGTGTGCTTGGATTGGTCTTATATAGGGTGAAGAACTTGGGGAAGAAGGCAGTTTCCTTGTGCAATTAAAATCCCTTTACTGCGCAACTTCGGGGTATGGGACGGGGGTCCCATAATTTGCACTAAATCTGGGACGGGGGTCCGTGCCTTGTTTCTTCAGAATTTTGATATTTTCACTTTTGACCCATATTTTCGCCAAAATTGCAGTTTTGACCCCATAATTTTCCAATTCTTCAATTTGTACCTAAAATACAATAAATCAACTTTTTAAGCACCAATTATCATTAAAACACACCAAAAGCCCAAATAAAAAGCTACGATAAAGTGTAAAAATATACACTTAACATGTACAAGCATGCATCTTTTTCCTAATTTATTTTCTAATTAAAAAAATCACTAATCTCTCTCTTACTCACGTAAACCGAACACACACACATATCTATACATATGCCTATAGTCTAGAGTAGAATAGCTTATATAACATATGCATATATGTATGCATACATGTACGTGTATATGCATGTATTATGCATGCAATCATACTTATGATGATAAAATCATGAAATCACATGAATTAATTACTTATAACACATAGATTAATGTATTCACATAAATCACATAAATTAAGCTAGCACATAATTATCTATCACATAATTATCTATAATTAATCCACTTAAGCACATAATTATAGAAATAAAGTTGGCATATAATTATTTAATAAATAAATTTTTAGCACATAAGGCACATAATTATATAATTAAATCAACATATAGAAATAATTAATTAATTTAAGCAAATAAACCACTTAAGGCGATTAAGTTAATCATCTAGCTAAATTCCTAATAATTCTTACGTAAGGATTTTTTTTTTTTTTTTGGTTTATGGGATTTCGGTTAGGGATTAGGGTTTCTAAAATGAGGGGTGTTACACTCAACAACTGTGTGGTATCAAATGTCTATGCATTCGAACGAACACCCATCTCATTAGTCAGAGAATTCCCCACCGAATTGAGTGAAGTAGTTTGTGGTACCCTCCCCAACCCTACTGCTTTAACGTTGTCCTTGCACTTCACATTTATCTCAACACGGTCAAGACCTAATTGTCGAATCAACGCTTTCATATACATTGCCTCATCATTGTCACCCAACATGCCCTCTCCATATCCATCAACATTGCATGTCACCAAAACATCCCTCGCATTCAAGCTGCACCACTTGTCTGTGACAAATCCAACGAGGTCTTCATACGCAAAATTAGCTTGGCATATCTTCACCCCAAACGACCCTCCGTACTTCTACACAACCATCATGTTGGACGACATAATATGCAGCGCTGCAAAAGTTGAAAAATATGACTACTCTGATAAATAAACTTCATTGTAACTCTCTAATTTACTAAAAATCTAACAAATATGACTACTCCGTAAATTAAACTACACTAACGGAGTAAATTTATTATTCAATTGTAACACATTAAAAACTTCACAATTTACGCTAAATTGTCAAGTGACGCAACAAAAAAAATTAAGTAATCACATACAACCTATTGCAACGTGACTACTCTGTAAATTGATGTAAGATGAAATCAGATACAACTCGGACGAGACAAACCCATAACATTTTGATAAGAACAAAAAAAAACACTCGAAAATTGCGAACCAAAAATTATAATCCATAAACTGAATTTAAAAAAAAAAAAAAAAAAACACTTCCAAAAAATCGCTAACCTTTTCCATGCAACTTTTCTTCAACAACAAGCACAGAGCGCTACAAAGATGACGATTAGGCACCTCGATCTCGCCCCAAAATATACTTGCGAATGTGTGTTGAAATCACGCCTACAGATTACGCAGAGAAAATCACGTACATCTACAAAAAAGGAAACAGTTATGGAAATATATTATAAATATATATTTGATTTAGTTTTAAAACTGCTATTAGGAGTAATTTTGTCTTATCCCATTTTGAAAAAGGGTCTCACTAATTAAAATTGGGATATGGGTATGGGCAAAATTCTTGAAAGTCAAGTGGATTTTACTCATAATATTTTCCATTTGAGGGTGATTGCATATTTCCTCTTTTTTTTGCCCTTCTAATAATTAAACGATCGTCATTCCGATGGATTCAACCAAATCGCCTCCCTTCATACTTTTATTTTCCTTTTCTTTTGCGATGTGGTTGATCGACCTCCTTCTTTTTCCTTTATTTTTATTCCTTCTCGCTTTATTTCCCCCCTTCATCCTCTTCTGTCGCCGCCGCAATTGCTGACCGCATCCGATTTCTTCTCCTGCCATCACTTCACACCTCATTTTACCTCCAATTGTAGCCCTCGAGCCTTCTCGTCTACATCCGTAATCGGATAGCTATTCAATCAAGTTTATCCTAACATAATATTACAAATGTAAAATATTTAAATATTTAAAGTAAATAGTATAAATTTAGGAGGAGGTTTAAGTTTAAAGGTTCCAGTTTCCCTACAAAAATAACTTTTACATGTAAGATTTTCGAAGAGAAAGGCCATTTGACTAATATACTTTGATAATTAATAGTAATAACTAATAATGACTCCTTGTTAGATAGTTCATTGCACGTATAACAAATAAAAAACTTATGCCGTTAATTTAACGTTCCATATTCATGTAATGTTAAGATTGACATTTAAATCAATTAATAATTTTCACCTGAGAAACATGGCCATAAAATGTATTCTCCAACATTTCTATCAATTATTTTTCTTATTTATTATTATGTATAAGATCTTAGGAACGTTTCCTCAAAAAATGTCCCTATGAATATAATTATTCCAGCAAATTATTTGTACTATCAAATTACGAATCTGATTATTTAATTGACCAACTATTCCAGCAGTCACCCGATATGCATAATTATTTGTACTATCAAATTACGAATCTGATTGTAGTCATTGTTCGAGACCAGAACTGATATTATATGTACTTGTTGTTTAAAGCAATGCATTTGTGCAAACAGAGCTGTAAAATCACGAGAAAAACTGCAATATAGAATCAAGTATCATGAGAAGGACATAAAATATTGTATTTTTCTTATCTGTACAGATATAAAAATAGACTTCAACCTCAAGTTATACATAGTTCTGCATAACAAAAAATGGTATTGCACATGAATAAAATCACCTCTTAATTATCACTCTGTTTGCAGAATTGAGGATTTGTTTGAAATATTCCACCTTGTTTTACCTCACAACTGGAGTCCGTCTACTCAATCTTTATAACATAGTTTACCTTTTACTAAGAATTAAAAAAGGATGGATTATGTGAATGTATCTTTTTGTGCAATTGAAAAATCACTTAAAATTAACTTGTGACTTGTGAGATTCAAATGCCATATAGACCATATCTGAGGATAGACTTACATAGTTCGAGAGCGAAGAATTGTCTTGTAATTTAAATTTTGATGGACCTTCAATAACAATTAAAAATTCTGAATTATCTGAATTAATTCGAACAAATTATAAGACACCGATAACCAAAATAAACAAAAAGTACTAACAATAGTTATAGTCAAACCAACAACGTCAAAGTACTTAACAATAACCAGTAGCCACGAAAATGTTTCAGTTTTCAATCATAATTAAACCAATAACGTCAAAGTACTTAACAACAATCAGCAGCCACAGAAGTGTTTCGGTTTTCAATTATAATCAAAGCAATAACGTCAAAATACTCAACAATAATCAACATCCACGAAAATGTTATCTTTTTCAATTTAAGACGGAATAAACCCTGTGATCGATCATCCACGCAAACATAAAATAAGCTAACCACCAATTCCCACATTTTAAACAATTCAGTCTTTTAAGTTTCTTTTGGTTTTGGTTTATGATGACTGTTACTATTATTTTAATGTGGTGAAAGAAAAAAATATTATTAAAATTGCTACTTTTTTAATGTGGTCTAAATACAATGAACATCATTATTCACATTACTATATTTAAAGAGGTTACTTAATTGATCTTAGAATGTGATTTGTGATAGTTATTTTGTAAGGGTAATTTCGTATTTCGTAAGAATAAAAAAGGGAAAAAACCTCCATCTTATTCACACTTTTATTATGTTAGCCTGGGTTTGGCAGCAATTGTCCACGTGGTGGAGGCCCGGGTATGGGCGGCCCACAATCGAATGTCGTGGGCCCTTGTGTGTTTTGAATGCACTATAAGGCTAGGGTTTGCGCCTTTCCTAACACCAATTGGTTTTGGGACAACTGGTAGCGCCTGAGGTCCTACAAGTGGTAGGTGGAGGCCCGGGTATGGGCGGCCCACAATCGAATGCCGTGGACGTTTGTTTGCATGCACTATAAGGCTTGTTAGCCTGGGTTTGGCAGCAATTGTCCACGTGGTGGAGGCCCGGGTATGGGCGGCCCACAATCGAATGCCGTGGACGTTTGTCTGCGTTGCATGCACTATAAGGCTATGGTTTGCGCCTTTCCTAACACCAATTGGTTTTGGGACAACTGGTAGCGCCTGAGGTCCTACATATTAGTACTGGAAAGGTGGACGTGCATTACACATCTCAGACTAATTTATTTATGATTTTTTTTATTAATTTAAAATATTTTCGATCGTTATAACATACTATGTATTGAAAATATCTATGTTATTTCAAGTAAACTATTTTCACTAAAATCTAAGTTTTTCTAATACTGAAATATGTTTAGATTCATACACGCATCATAAGTGAATCTTTATCTTCCGGTAGCTCTCCATTGAACTCCATAAGTGATTTATTATTTATATTAAATTTAATAGAATAAAAAATTGAATTTATATAAAAATATAAATATTGAACAAGAAATATAGTTCAAGAATTTGTTCTCATTTTTGTACTTACAACCTCACTAAAAATGCCCCAATATAATTAGGTTGAAATATTTCGTAATCAAATTATTATCTATTAGTTAAATAATTATGAAGATAAGCGTTTTTTTATGTTCTAAATGGTTCTTTTATTTTTGTATTACAACCCCTAAAACATCTACATAAGGGGTACTATCACATTCTACTGATCTTTTATCTTCTATATTTATCTTGGTAATTAATATAGCTCATTTTTATTTTATTTAAAAATCATAATGTGATCATGGTTACATTAAAAAATAAGTAGCATAAAGGTCTGATGAATGGAAAGAAATAAATATATTACCAAAATAAATTCTAAATCACTAATGTATATCATATTACTTCAAATTTAAACATAATTTATACAAAAAAAAAAAGAAAAAAATGTTGAGAAATAAAATTCATTACCTAATCTGATCCCGTCTCGATCCCCTTCCCTTCTTCTGCACCCACCAACCTTGCCGTGTAATTCAACTGTCGTTGCAATGGGCACTTCATCTTTACTTCCTCTGATCTTCATTTCTCGTTCAATCTTTTAGTTTTGTTCCTCATTTTCTTCGTGTAAGAAATGTGCATTCCATTCATATATATGGAAGATGAATCAGATGCATATAAGAACTTGATGATATGTACAAGAAGGTACATTTGCCCATGCGTGTTGATCCAACTCCCAAGAAATCGAGTAACATCGATCTAAGGAACACCAATCAATGAAGGATTTGCATCACCAATATGATTCCAAAAGAACCATTTTCAACATATCAACATAAAAAATGTAGTTACAGTTACAATGTAGAACATTGATCATGATCTTGATTTTATAGTGATTCATGATATTATTGTTTGATGATGAAAGCCGAGAGAACTTTGGAGGCTTTGCAACTTCCGAGAGTGAGTTGATTTTATTGTTATCAATTATCATTAGGAAGCCAGGGAAGACCTTTAGTTTGTTCAATGAATCTTCGAACATAAAGTATCATTAACAATTCAATATATTTTAATTGACTAATGAAATGCTATTTAAATATTACTTTAGTCGTGTACCTAATCAGTTACTATAACTAATAGTCTAATATATATCAATAAACTAATTAATCATAAATCATATTATGTATCAATTACTTACATTTTCCTTTCTATTTTTTGCATGCATTGGCCACGGGAATTCTTCGGGATCCCGAAACCACCAGCCCCCGACCTAATTCATGATGAGCCCACCAACATCCTGGTAAAATGCCTATGGTTATAATCACCGACATGTCAAGATCCAAATTCGAATTGGTTATTGTTCCTGGTCCGAGACCAATGTGTTCGCGCGGGCGGTCCAACAAAGAGGTGCAGTAGTTGTATTTTTCTTTCGATTATGAACGACACCCCCATCCCATCCAGTAATAGGAATAGAAAATAAAAGGGTATATAATACAAACCATAAAGCAATTAAATAAATAAGATAAAAATAAGACGTACCGTTAAAGCTTTCCAGCAATTGCTTAGCAGGAAATCAAGTGACCCCTTACCACCTATTCACTCAGGTCCTCCTTCTTGAGTAGGCATTCCACTAATTAACCGGGAACAAAGATCAGATAATCAAATAAAGATAATAAATAAAAGAGAAGTCTAATGATTCGTGAGTTTACATACATCATACACACGGTGATTGGAGTTTCAATAGTTGATGATGTTGATATTTGAATCTGAATTGTGAGTTATTTTTAACATCCGGTACATCTAAGCCGTGTAGTCTAATGGACACCACAATATCATGAGTAATTATGAATTTATTATAGTCATCGGTCATCATTAATTCATATGAAAGGTCATTAACCATAATAACAAAAGAAAAGGAAAGCCAAAGACCAAAAAACATAAAATATATGCATCATTATTTCCTTAACAATTAATTATCAATTTTGGGTTTAGTTTGAGTCTCCTAGACTCACACCTCTGTACACTAATGTATAATAATCAAAATATATTTACATATTAATTAAAGTACTTATTTGTCCTCCAAAATTACATATGAAAAGGTTATTTTTGTCCATACAAAAAATGGAAGAAACCTTCATACTATTCATCGTTTTATAGATATATATATATATATATATATATATATATATATATATATATATATATATATATATATATATATATATTATCATATAAGTAGACATGGCCACAGGCCGGGTCTGACCCACACCCAACCCGACATCCTTGGACCCGGACCCGACCCCGAGTTAGCATGGGTTGGTTTCGGGTCTTATTTATACGGACCCGAGACCCGACATGTCTACTCGGTGTGGGGACGCAAGGACACGGACCCAAGGACCCAGACCCGAGGACCTGACCCGATGACCCGTCGAGTTCACCCAAATTTAATGTGAAATATCACTATCTATAAACATATAAATATAAATACAACTGTAAAATGATTATAACTAGTACTACACCCGTGCGATGCACGGGGGTATTCATCGTAAAAAAAAATATTTAAAAATAAAAAGGTTTATCGAGATAGTATAAGATTGATTATTGATATGCAATATAAAGAAGTAGAAAATATTAAAGAAGAAAACTAGCTTTTATGGTGTAAGTGCTGAAATAAACCCAAATAAGTGAAATAACTAATACTACTATTAATACTTTTTTTAGACCAAAAAACCACATTATATTTCATTAAAACATCTCAGAAGATACATAGAAGATACATATGACTGGATCTTAGCAGGTAACTCAACCCAAATATGCGATTCATATTTTGACAACGTTGCTATTTCATGTGCCACTCGATTCCCTTCCCTACAAATGTGTTGAGCTTTAAACTCGACACAAGTCTTTCCCAATTGCTGAATATCATCAATAATATGACCATAATCCGCTCGTGACCCCGAGTTGCCCTGAATAGCTGTAGTGACCACCAATGAATCGCCTTCAAGGATAACTCGCTGCCAATTATTTTCACGTGCCATTTCCATGGCCAAAAGAGCTGCTTTTGCCTCCGCCGATGTGGGGTTTAATGGTTGTTTTAGGCACCGGGATTTCCACCCCCCTGAACTCGATCTACCTATAGCTCCAAGTCCACATATTCCTTCCACGCTATTGATTGTCGCGTCAAAATTTATCTTAACCATATTTTTTTCAGGAGCCGACCACTTCACCGCATTCCGTTCCCGTTTTAATCGCTGTTGCAACACCTCCGTTGTGACTGCGTGAATCTGATTCCAATATTTCTTAGAAAAAGCAACGATCTCCATGGCTGCGGGTAAAACTCCTTCGAACACACGCTTGTTACGAGCATGCCAAATCGACCAACATAAGAGTATACATAGTTCAAAAACACCAGCATCTGAATTTTTATTCATTGCCGACAACCATTTGCCTACCTCAGTTTCCGTCGTTTGATATATTAACTGAGGGATATCACTTAATGCCCAAACTTGGCGTGCCAGTGAACAAAAAACCAGACTATGCATGATGTCTTCCCCTAATTCGTCACAAAAAATGCACCTATCTTCCACCAACACCTTCCGTTTCATTAAATTTGTGCATGTGGGTAACAAATATTTACATGCTCGCCAGAGAAATATTTTAATTCCCATATCCATCTCTAGACTCCGTTATTAGGTACATTCGAGCTATAGCTCGTCTGACCTTCCCTCTCTCTCTCAATATTGGTCGCCAGGTGGTAAGCACTACGGACGGAAAAGAGACCGTTACGAGTGTAATGCCATATACGTTGATCTTCTTGCAACAAACTACCTAACAAGATTGATAGAATAGCCTTACTGTCTTCTTCAAAAATCTCCTCTCGAATTAGATCGGCTTTCCAAAGGCCTGTATTTTCGTTAATTAATTCACTCACCTTCGCATTTGGTGCTTGATCTCTCGTTTGTGTGAAAACTTGAAAAGTACTCTCCCTCGGCAACCATTTGTCTCTCCATATACTCACTGACCGACCATTTCCGATTCTCCACCGCATCCCTGTCTTGACCAGATCAATCGAACTCCACAAGCTTCTCCACGTGTATGAGGGGCTGGCACCCAACGTGGCTCCAAGAAGGTCTGAGTTAGGATAATATCTAGCTTTGAACAATTTTCCTAACAGGCTTTCGTGATTTTCCATTAACCTCCAAACTTGTTTTGCTAGTAGTGCTTTGTTAAATGCTTCCAATTCTCTAAAGCCAAGATAGATGGTAACCCAAGGTATTTCTCATGCTTGTCAACCACTCTCATTGGTAAAAACTCTCTAATTTTCTCAATTGTAGAAACACTAGTGTTTTTGCTCAACACAATACTTGATTTTGCAAAATTAACCTCCTGCCCCGACGCATGTTTGTACGCTTGTAGGATATTACGAACCCATTGAGCCGACAACTCATTTGCTTTGCAGAAGATCATCGTATCATCCGCAAACAGTAAATGAGAAACTTTCGGGGCACCTCTACATACTGCAAGACCTTTAATACTAAATATTATACTAATACTAATACTATACTAATACTAATAATATACTAGTACTAATACTATACTAATAATATTACTAAAATATACTAATACTAATACTAATACATATACTACTTCTAATAAACTAATGCTAATTGTCATGGTAATGCTAAAGCCAATGCTAATACTAATGCAAATCATACCCCTAATTATTCTAACTCTAATACCAATCCTAATGATACTGCTAATGGTGACAAATTGTTCATCGTACATAATTCACCAAACAATAACATAAACAATGAACGAATTATTGAGTTATAATAAACTATCGTTTATCTATTTTATAAATCATGTGTCTAGTGATGGTAATGAAAGTAAGATTTTGAAAATAATTATACACATTTAAGTGGGTTTAGATTAGTCGAAACAATTAAAATCATTCAACGCACATAATAACACAAAAAAATGAAAATAACTATTTACAAATTATAATTTTCATTTATCCATCTATTAAATATTTTATCTACTAATGGTAATGATATAAATATTTTCAAAAGTATTTATCAATATTTAAGTTGGTTTACGTTCGTCAGAGCAATTTAAATCGTTTTATGCCCATAATTCACCTAAAAATGACTTAAAAAAAATAATTAATACTAATACCAATACTAATCATATTAATAGTTACACTAATGCTAATACTAATACACTAATGATAATTTCATGGTAATGCTAAAGCTAAAGTAAATGTTAATACTTATACTAATGCTAATTATACTCCTAATCATTCTTACTCTAATATTAATCCTAATGATAATTGTAATGCTGACAAATTGTTCATCGTACATAATTCACCAACCAATAACATAAAACAAGAAACTAATTATTGAGTTATAATAAATTATCGATTATCTATTTTATAAATGTTATGTGCAGTGATGGTAATGAAATTGATATTTGAAAATAATTATCCACAATTAAGTAGGTTTAGATTAGTCAAAACAATTAAAAAATCATTCAACGCACATAATAATACACAAAAAATGAAAATAATTATTCACAAATTATAATTGTCATTTATCCATCTATTAAACATTTTATCTACTAATGGTAACGAAATAAATATTTTAAAATTTATTTATCACCATTAAAGTGGGTTTATGTTCGCCAGAGCAATTTAAATCGTTCAAGGCACATATTTCACATAACAGTGACTTAAAAAAGAAAATAATTATTACTAATACTAATTTAATGATAATCTTAATACTAATATTAAAACTTATACTAATGTACTAATACACTAACGCTAATTGTAATGGTAATGCTAAAACTAATGCTAATACTAATACTAATGCTTATCATACTCCTAATAATTCTAACTCTAAAACTAATCCTAATGAAATGCTAATAATGTTGCGGAATTATTTATCGTACATAATTCACCAAACTATAACTTAAAAAAATGAACGAATTATTGAGTTATAATATATTATCGTTTATCTATTTTATAAATCATGTGTATAGTGACGGTAATAAAAGTAAGATTTTGAAATTGTTTACCCACAATAAAGTGGGTTTAGGTTAGTGAAAACAATTAAAATCATTCAACGCACATAATAAACTAATAAACATACACAATAACCAAATAATAACATTAAAAAGGAAAATTATTATTTACAAATCATAGTTGTCATGTATCCGTCTATTAAATATTTTATCTAATAATGATAATGATATAAATATTTTAAAAAGTATTTATCAACATTTAAGTGGTTTTTATTTTCGTCAGAGCATTAAATTGTTCTATGCCCATAATTCACCTAACAATAACTTAAAAACGAAAATAATTAATACTAATATCAATAATAATACTAATCCTAATACGAATCATAATACTAATATTAATACTAATACTAATTATACACTAATGCTAAATTGTAATGGTAATACTAAAGCTAATGTTAATACTAATACTAATGTCAATCATACCCTAAATCATTCTAACTATAATGCTAATTCTAAGGATAATCCTAATGCTGATACCCTAATAATTCTAACTATAATGCTAATTCTAAGGATAATCCTAATGGTGATACACTGTTCATCATACATAATTCACGAAAGAATAATTTAAAAAATGAACATATTATTGAGTTATATAATAAACTATCGTTTATCTATTTTATAAATCTTGTGTGTAGTGATGGTAATGAAAGTAATATTTTGAAAATAAGTATACACATTTAAATAATTAACAAAATAATAACACAAAAAATGAAAAGAATTTTGTTTTTTCAAATCAGATACAATATCACATTTGTCATTCCTATTGAAATTTTGTGACATAAATATTGAAGCAAATTACATGATTCGGTCACCTTGAAACCATTAATCAATGAACGACTTCTTGTAGATTTCTCAGATTCATAGTTTGACATCATATTGACCTGGCAAACAAAAAACACAAAATATTTAATAGATTAGAAAGAATTTATCCAATTCAAATCAATCAATCGTAAATAACAATAAAATAGGAGTGATTATTAGACACATATATGGTGAGTAAATAAAGGAAAACATAACACTACTAAAACAAGGTGATCGAATACAAAAGTAACATAAACAAACAGCAAATAACACATTAGACTAAATACATGTATATGTGTAAATAACCATTGGACAAATTCATTATATCAAAATAATGAAATAAAGTACATGTAAAACTATGAATATATCAAAAAAAAAGTTTAAAAAAATAAATTTTTTCCTCTTTGCAGCCATATGAACTATTTTTCATTTTTTTTGTGAGTGTAAAATTCGGGTGGAGAGTATGAGTAAGTGAAATTCAAGTTTATGTGTTATTGTTTAAGATTCAATATTTGTATTATCGGTTGAGTTTACTTTTTGAATTTTCAGAATCCATCAAGACAAGCTCCTAATCCAACTAAACAAGTTGTTGGTGGCACAAGACCACCAACTAATGTAGGAGGTCCAGTTAAATATATGGAGGTAAAAAATGAAATTTTAATTTTCTCATATAGTTCTAGTAGTATTTATACTTGTTTTCTCATAAAGTTTAATAATGTAGATACAAGTACATGGCACAAGATTTGGACCTGTTATGTTCTCAAGCCATTCAAGAAGTAGCAAATTCAGTGTCACTACAGATGATGGGCAACATTAAACATTCTGATGCTTTAAACCCTTCAAAACTCTGTTCATTTTTGTTGGATTTAAGATTTAAGATTTATTTTGATTAGAAACAGTATAATTTTGGGTTGAAGTGGTTAACTTTGTTGATGGTTTTGTTGGATTGGCCATTTTTTTATGTTTTTGTGGGGTTTGCCATTTTTTGATGGTTTTGTTTGATTGGCCAGTGGTTTTGGCTGGAAACAGTATGAAACATATTAGTTGGTTTACAAATGTGAAATTTCATTTTTAATGCATTATAGTTGGTTTACACTCTAGTTTAGGTACATATACATTTTTTTTCCGTCATTTGACCCTTGTAATATGCAAATTAGGATCAGAACACGTGTCAGTATTACAAAACATTTCTGAAACCTCACTATTTTCCTATACTTGGACACCTCATCTGCTAATTTTTTTAGATTTCCTTCCATGTCTTGCATCTTAAACGTCATATCATTGTTTGATGTTGTCAAATGTGGAGAAATTTCATGAAGCTTTTCATTGTTCAGCTTCAATGTTTCATTCACAGCTTCAAAAGTGTTTATCTTCTCATTTTTTTGCTCCAAAATTCTGGTGAATCCTTGCCCAATCTCCAACCCCTTTTCACAAATTTTAGGCTTAATCCAGTCATGAAAATTGCATCCATTTTGTTTCTGTTATCATATATGAAAAGATAAATATAGTTAGCTACAACAATCTTATAAAATGGAAATTGCAATAAATTAGGTACAAGAATCTTACATCCCAGTTTGTGCATCTTGCAAATTTTCTTCCCGGATTTTTCGAAGTCCAAGATGTTCGAATTGAAGCGCTTATTTTACATCGGCATGTGGTTCCAGAAAAATAAGACATAATGTTTTGATCTAAGACACGATTTTTGAGAATTTGAACCATTATAAGACATTTTCGCATGAAAAAAAATAAAGGAAACAAAGCTGGAAAAAACGAAAACAAAAAGGAGGAAAAAGGGAGAAAAAACGAGGAGAAAAGAAAATAAGAGAAAAAACGAGGAAAAAGAGGAAAAAAAGGAGAAAAACGAGGAGAAAATAAAACGGGAGAAAAAACGAGGAAAAAAATGAAAAACAAAAAAAGGAGAAAAAACGATGAGAAAGGAGAACAGGAGAAAACACGAGAAAAAAAAAGGGAAAAAAAAAGGAGAAAAAACAAGCTGAAAATGTGAAAATTTTGGTGAGAAAAAATGGGCAAGAATGCAGCATTTATATACTGATTGTTTGGGGGTATTTTTGTAAGAAAAAAGCCAACGGCTCTATTAAACGGTCGGTCAACGGGTCTGACAAACCGAGTCAACAGTTTGTACTAACGGCAGGGGGGTATTTGTAGATTTTGATAGTACAGGGGGTGAATGCGACCTTTTCGATAGTACAGGGGTGCAAACTATAATTTGCCCTTTTTTTCTCTTTTTTTTTTTAATGACACATGGCCCGAGAGACGCGGAATTGTAGGTTCATTTTGTCTTCATATTTGGAGTAGATGGGTTTGCCCACTACTATTTTATTTGACATTTATTTTGTATGACATTGTCATTGGTTTAACGCGTTGCTTGTATGTGTTTACATTTACATTGTGCGTGATGTACTTGATAAGGGGATCAGTCTCTCAAGATTTTTTTTTTATGGGGATCGTGCCCCTTGGTAGACCTCATGGGTCGTAAGTATGTTGTCAGGACCATGACCACGACCACGTTTTAAATGTAGGACCCAATGAAAACAGATAGAGAAATTTATGAAATCAAGCTGGCCAGGCTATATAGATTATTATAACGTCTCTAAGTGTTCCCAAGGTTGATGTTGACTTGAGCTGATAATTATGTAGTGGCAGAGCAACAACACCGAGTGTAAGGGAAATAACTTGCTTTATTCATTGCTTGAAAATGTGAAGGTTACAAGCCTACTTGAGGCGAATGTAACTAAACAAGTAGGGAGCGAATCGCTCGAATTAACTAAATTTTTACTAAGTAGATGATGTAGGTGTTTCGTCCAATTGATGTAGAGAGGTGAGGAGGTGCATCATCCTTAAGGTAGGATAGCCCCCAGTTTAGGATGATGCGATCACTAACAATGTTAAGGGCTTGAGAGTCTCCAAGTGTCATTGACATCATTGGAAGTCCAGGGACGTAGAAAGAGATTGTCAATGAGGTGTCGACGATTGTCGCCTGCCATCTCGTCGACGGGTGCTAAAGTGATCTTCATCTCTTTTCCTCTTGAGAGGAGCGAAGGTCGAAGCTTCTTCGATGCGCACGTGTTTCTCAACGCGACTTAGTAGCTCTTCCAGAGTGGTTGAAGGTAGGGGTGGTAAACGAGCCGAGCCGGCTCGCGAACTCGACGAGCCGGCTCGACAAAGGCTCGAACTCGAGCTCGGGTTTTTCGAGCTCGAGCTTGAGTTCACGAGTTCGCGCTTTGGACGAGCTCGAGCTCCAGCCCAAATATAGTCATTTGCCAGCTCAGGAGCTAGTGTAATTTTTTTTTTTTTAATATTTTATATATTATATATTATATATTATAATAATACTAATTATTATTATTATTATTATTATTATTATTATTATTATTATATATTATATATATAATTATTATTATTATAATTATAATTATTATTATTATTATTATTATTATTATTATTATTATTATTATTATTATTATTATTATTATAAAATGATATAATAATAATATAAAAATAACATTAAAAAATTAAAAATATATATATCTACAGTTTACTATTTATTTTATAATTTTTTTCATTATACTATAAATATTTTTTAATAAAAATTTAATAATAAAAAAAAAGAAAAAAAAAACAACATAATGAGCTCGAGCTCGAGCTCGTCAAAATTGGCTCGAGCTCGAGCTGGAGCCCAAAAAAAATAACTCGATGAGCTCGAGCTCGGCATAATGGACTCGAGCTCAAGCTCGAGCCTGCAAAAACAGCCGAGCTCGGCTCGAGCTCGGCTCGTTCACACCCCTGGTTGGAGGTCTTCCTTCAATAGATTCCTTGAATCTACCTTGCTTCAAGTTTTGTTGAATGATTCTAAAAAGCATGCTTCCTCCAATATTAGGAACTTCATGAGCTGCCTCTACATATTGTTGAATGTAGTTGCAGAGGGTTTCACCCTATCTCTGGGTGATAGTGAAGAGGTACGCGGGAGTCTTAGCGTACTCTTTGTTGGTAGCGACATGGTGGGTGAAACGATCCGTTAGTTGGGAGAGAGCTTCAATTGACCCAGTGGGCAAGGAGTTGAACCAACTCAATGCTCGTTCAGAGAGCGTTGTGCGAAACATCTTGCATATCGCCGCATCAGTTGGGCCATATAGATCTGCCATGGCGTAGAACTTTTCAAGGTGCTCCTGTGGATCACTAGTTCCATCAAACTGCGGTAGACTCGAGACCTTTACCCGTTGGGGTAGTATCTCATTGATTATTGCGACAGTGAAGGGACTGTGCCTTATTGGAGGTATTGCCCTTCCACCAAAAGGATTACATATGTGGGGGAGGTGATTTGAGCAAGATACCCGACTGTTAATTTCATCATCTCCAGCATTATGTGGAGGTACTTGTTGGCGAGAGGCGTTGCCTCTTGAAGGTGAACGTGGGACTTGTCGCCCAGTTCGTCCATTATGGCGATGAGTAGATTGTTGCATTCGAGACCTAGGGTCTGAGGTGGATGTGTTATCCGGTGGCGATGGAGGTCGTTATGCCACGGGTGGAGATACAAGGGGAGCGTTGACTCCCGTTGTGGCGATATATTGTGCCACTGCTTCAGTGGCAGCTCGAGCTGAAACTTCCGCAATCATGTGTTAGAGCGCCTCTTCGGTTATCTGAACCGTTCAAGGAGCGGGGAGTGGTGGATTATGTGGGGGATTTATATATACTTCATGAGGTGGATCCTGATTGCGTGGAGGAAGTGGCAAGCCAGAGCCTCCACGAGGTGGAAGGTTGTTAGCATTGGCACGTTCTCCCCGAATGGATAACTCAGGGACATCATGCTCGCTACGTGATCTTGTATGTCTTCCCACAAACGGTGCCATTATGATGATGCTAGAAATAGATCAAATAGTTGAGATAGAATGAGTTGGGACAGCAAAGTGGATCACGGCTCACGTGTTAGATGCCCTTGAGATACCTACGAACAGAGAACACTTGAACTAGGCCGGGGGTTGATCCGGCGGAAACCCCTCCGACGCTCAAGTCAGACGTGCAGATTGTAGAAATAGTTGAGAGAATATGACTCGTAGTCTTATTCACATAATAGGGCCTCCATTTAATAAATGAATTATGTCGTTATTTATACCTTGTCGATTGGGATGTGGTTAATTTGTTGGGCCAAACCTTATTTGAAGGTAATTGGGCTTCTGTAATAGTATTCTTAAAGATCGGGTTCGTGGCCCAGTGCGTAGAGAAATATTAGGCTAATTGGGTTGGCCCAATTAGGCATATCATGTACCGAAAAAAAGGGTAAATTCCATTTTCCCTCTTGTACTTTGGCACAATATCTCTTTACCCCCTTCTACTCTCAATTGCATCGATTTCCCCCCTTGTACTCTGGCTCGATATCACTTTACTCCCTTCTACTCTCAATTGCATCGGTTGGCCCCCTTGTACTTTGGCCTGATATCACTTTACCCCTTATACTCTCAACTGCATCGATTTGCCCCACTGTACTTGAAAAATTATCTCAATGTGGCCATCGTCGTTAGTTTTCAGACCTTTGATCTTAACATCGTTTGATCTAAGTCTGAAAATTACTAAAAATTCACCCTCCCAGTTTAAATAATTATTAAAAAAATAAAAAATATAAAAAATATAAAAAATATAAAAAAACAAAAAACAAAATAATAAAAAATTCAAGATAACGAGAAAACATAATCCACGACGCCAGCCACAATTTATTTCTTATTTTTTTAATAGTTATTTAAACTATGTGGGGTGGCTTTTTTGTAATTTTCAAACTTAGATCAAACGGTGTTAAGGTCAAAGGTGTGAAAACTAACGGCGAGAGCCACATTGAGACAATTTCTCAAGTACATGGGGGCAAATCGATGCAATTGAGAGTAGAAGAGGGTAAAGTGATATCGAGCCAAAGTACAAAGGGGAAAATCGATGCAATTGCGAGTAGAATGGGGTAAAGTGATATCGAGCCAAAGCACAATGGGGCAAATCGATGCAATTGAGAGTCGAATGGGGGAAAGTGGAATGTACCCAAAAAAATGCATTTTAGCTAGTTATACGGTAAGGTATTTTATGAACTAATTCGAGTTTTTACGCTTTTGATTGATGTTATATGAAAATGTAATTACTGAGGAGAATGTGAAAATGTTTTGTTTCTTGAGAGATGTTCCAACTAGCTGAAGGGTTCAACTTGAAGGAAGACAAGCCATGAATTAAAGCCTTTATTCAGTTTTTTGTCTTTCATATTTCTTAATTGGATTTCATGGTGGTGGATATATGTGTAAATCACTCCCAATGGCAGATGCCACACTAAACTTACACCTGAGATGAAGGAATATGCAGGTACTTTTTTTTTTCCTTTTCTTAAAGAACCTCTATTTATATATAAACTAAATGGTTCAGAGAATAGAACACTCTATTAATTCTTTTTTACGAATAACAAAGTGATGGGGCCCATTTTGGCAGGCTTGGGTTGCGCCCAAGGAAGTATGCTAGAGGAGGAAACACGAGCTGGGCCGGAGGAGTTTATACGAATTGGTGGCCCAAATTAAGCCTTAGCTCGTATGACAAGGCGAACTGCATGAGAAAACTCGAAGAAGAAGGAAAGAAGATATCTTATACAAGGAAATGAGATAAAATCGGATCACTTAATAAGAAAACGTGTAATTTAGAGATTTGGCTGATTACACGTCTCTTGATAATAAAAATATATCTAGAATATTAACTCACCTATATAAACATATGTAAAACCCTCATTTGGGTCACGTTTTTAATACATCAATAATATATTTCTTTACTTTTTCTCGACAAACTTTATTTTATTCTTTAAACATTTAGCCACCGCTGTCCGATCCAGCTAGTGGTGGATTCTCCTGCAACGCTCAAAGTAGGGTTTCGGAGAAGGTCTTGAGGGTGCGAAATTCGAGCACCATCAAGTGGTGCCGTGTGTGGGAACTTCGAATCGAGCTGAGACGTTGAGTGTTAAATTGAGGGAAGTGTCATTAATCTTATTTTTTCTATATTATGGCAAATTAATTGATCTATTTGGAAAAATAAGTTTATCTGATTTCTGTGGTGGAAGTTTATTTTTATTCGATCGGCTGCAGAATTATATTTTTACTACATGATTTGAGAACAAATGAGTTGTCCCTGAAATTTTATTCGACCAAGGTGATTGAATTTATGTGTATGATTTTTGCGTTCTAACTTTTTATATGGTTCTCTTTACTCGTAAAATTTTAGGTTTTGAGAACAATCACATATGTCTAGAAATTTTAATTGGATTTATTTGAATATGAGTTGCTCGGATGGATGATGACTTGATTTAATGTGCTTAATACGACAAAGTGGCGTACAAGTGCGATGTGGTGGACTCATATGCTTGAGCTTGTGGGCAGAGTAAGATCTCTTTTTGTTTATTTTATTTTAGTTTCACCATTATGCCTAACCTAGAAATACCGTGAGACATAAAATTTTCTATTGTGATGTCCTACTGTCTTGTTTGATATCTAGGATGAATTGATGTGTTCTGCATTCTACCTGTTATAATAATGTATTACTTTCTCTCTAACTAAAAATCATGTTCTCATAGTTATTGGTCCAGCATATATATGTTCTTAATTTGTGATATGCCAATTTGGCAATTTTAAGGGCTTGTGTCCCGGTGAGGTGTTTTATCTCCGATGATGAACTATTATTACTTTTTCGATTATGCATGAATCTGTCTCTTGCTTAAATTATTTTGAATTCATCTTTATTTTGAAGTTAGAATTATCTTAAATGAACTATCACTTATTATAATTTTCTGAGCTCGCGTATTTCTGTTGTGGATTGCACATTCGCACTAAGTTAAGTTAGTTTTTTAATTTCTTTAAATACATGTTTATTTTATTTCGAGACCAAATATATGTTCGGAATTTTGTACTAATTAAAACTTGCAGAATAAGGCTCGAGAGAACATCAACTTACACCCTATCTCCTAGCCTAGTTGCTCTCGTGGAAATCGCACCAAATCCAAAGATCGCCATTTTATTAAGCTTGCAACGCCTAACCAAGCTCGGAGTTAATTGACAGGCTTATTTATCCTTTGGGATTGGATTCATAACAGTTCGCTTCCCTATCTATGGGAGCTTGTTATTATTAGAATTATTTGAACTAATATTTCTTTGCAGCTCGTTTGCCTACTAAACTCGATATTAATGAGTTCGTTATTATTAGAACTATTTGAGCTAATATTTCTTTGCAACCCGCCGGTCTACAAGAACTCGATATTAATGAGTTCGTTATTATTAGAACTATTTGAGCTAATATTTCTTTGCAACCCGCCGGTCTACAAGAACTCGATATTAATGAGTTCGTTATTATTAGAATTGTTCGAGCCAACTTTTGTCGCAGCTCGCCTATCTATCGAACATCAGCGTTGATGAGTTCGTTAATATTAGAATTATATGAATTAACCTTCGCTAGCAACTCCGCTATTTGTTATTGGAGCTCGGTGCTTATCTGAGTTTATTTACCGGAGCTCGTATATTAGCTCGCATTCATTCTATAGAGCTCGCATAATTCCCTTAAGTTTTGAACTCATGAGAGCTCGTTTCGCCATAGGCGCAAGATAAGTTTTTCCTTTAGCCTCAATAATTTGCAGAAATTATTTCTAAAGTTCTTTCTACATTTAAGTTGGAAATTTGCATGTGAATTGTAGTGCTTCTCAATTTTTAAGGAAGATTGCATGTACATCTTTGTTGTATATCTTGTATTAAACAAAAACTATACGCCAAATAGCTTATGTGATACGTATCTTAAAAAAATATATATTAAATCGGTATCTCACTATACAATTCAATACTATCCTTTATAGTCTGCATCTATTGAAACTTGATCTTATTATCGAGCTCGCCTTACTAGGGAAAATATGCTTCAATTTGACTTCTTATGAGATCGCATTTGAGTTTGGTAACCCTCGTTTATTTAAGGATTCTTGCATTTGTCTTTTTAAAACTCGTATATATGTCTATTTCTCTCAAGGATTCACATGTCATGAAACCTAATATTTGACTTCAATATCTTAGTACATGACTCCATGACTTGGGAACTTATTCGTTGATGCTTGAATTTATTTTCAGCTCGCCTTTATTGAACTCCAAATTATCTAAAAGTGTCTCGAAAAGTTATTTTATGCTTGCATGTGTCTCTAAAAGTTCGCAGTTATCTGTCAAAATCAAATTCTTGAAGAATAAATTGTTTTGATTCAATTTATCTTAAGCTCAATTATCTATTAGATTTCATCATGCATGAGCTTGCATATGTATCTTCGCTATATGTTTTATATTACAAAAAAATTAAAAAAAAAAAAAAAAAAAGAAAAAAAAAGAGTTCGCTAAGGGTTGGAAGATCCCCGCGGCTTCGGCCCAATAGGTAGCTGAAAATGTTTGATAAGGGTTGAAAAATCCCCGCGGCTTCGGCCCAAAAGGTAGTTGAAAGTGTTTAAAAGGGTTCGAAGATCCCCGCGACTTCGGCCCAAAAAGTAGTTGAAAGTGTTTGATAAGGGTTGGAAGATCCCCGCGGCTTTGGCCCAAAAGGTACTTGAAAGTGTTTAAAAGGGTTGGAAGATCCCCGCGGCTTCAGCCCAAAAGGTAGTTGAAAGTATTTGAGAAGAGTTGGAAGATTCCCGAGGTTTCGGTCCAAAAGGTAGCTGTGTTCGCCCGAAAATTAAGTTATGAACGTTCGCACAGTTGAGCTCATCACGCCATTTGAACAAAATATTAACCACTTATGGTTATGAAAATCAAACAAAAATAAAAACAATAATACTTCAATAATGCGTGTTTCGAAAAAAACATAAAATGTCAAGGTTCCGCGAAAAGCGGAAACGGATAACTTAAGCTAAAAGCAAGCGAAAAAAAAGGGGGATGGTCGATGTCTGACTTTCATATTCTCAAGAGAACC
Organism: Erythranthe guttata; assembly: GCF_000504015.1. The sequence goes on along the minus strand of NW_012193888.1, from coordinate 506,700 downwards.
ACTTCGCTAGGTTCACTAGAGAATAGGGGGAGTAGATGATGGGGCCCATTTTGGCAGGCATGGACTGGGCCCAAGTAAGTATGCTAGAGGAGGAAACACAAGCTGGGCCGGAGGAGTTTATATGAATTGGTGGCCCAAATTAAGCCTTAGCTCGTATGACAAGGCGCGAACTGTATGAAAAAACTCGAAGAAGAAGGAAAGAAGATATCTTATACAAGGAAATAAGATAAAATCGGATCAGTTAATAAGGAAACGTGTGATTTAGAGATTTGGCTAATTACACGCATCTTGATAATAGAAAAATATCTAGAATATTAACTCACCTATATAAACATATGTAAAACCCTCATTTGGGTTACGTTTTTAATACATCAATAATATATTTCTTTACTTTTTCTCGACAAACTTTATTTTATTCTTTAAACATTTAGCCACCGCTGTCCGATCCGGCTAGTGGTGGATTCTCCGGCAACGCTCAAAGTAGGGTTTCGGAGAAGGTCTTGAGGGTGCGAAATTCGAGCACCATCACAAAGAAATCGAGGGTCATTTGGACGACCGAAATGCACAAAAAGTTCCTAGAAGCCATTGATTTTTTAGGAAATGAGAGTGATACCTGTTTCTTTTTTTTAATTTTGAACATTATTTTATGTTTTTTGCAACGAGATTCTGGCCACCAATTTACATTTTTGCTAACAATTGGTTTCTTATGAATATAATTGATAGTTTACATTTATTTTATGGGGAAATTTGCTAGACACCCCTAATTTTGGACTTATATAGGGTAGAGATCCTAGTTACTAGATGAATATATGTATAGGTCCTTTGACAAAAAAAAAATATATAAATAAAATAAAATAATTAGTATATAGACATAAACACCCCAATTAATAAGAAAACAAATCTCATATATTATTTATTATCTCTCTCTCTCCAATCTCACGTTTCTCTCAACCTATATTAAATCCTCAATCTGTCTTTGTATCTCATTCATGCGTCTCTCTCTCTCTCTCTCTCGTTTTTCTATGTTTTCCTTTTCTTTTTCTTTGTGTTTTTTTCTTATGAAGAAATATTATAGAGAAGGTAAATAAAAAAAATAAAAAATGAAAAAGATTATGAGATGATTTTTTGGTGAAATAATTAAAGAGGACAACAAACATTCCCCTTCCAAAAAAAAAAATCAGAAATTCAAAGCCCTAGCCAAAATTGGCATTGAGTTTTCCGTATGTAGAACCTTCATCGTTTTTTGTTAGCAATTTATGTTTACAGGTTAACTTCGTTTGTTGTTTGAAGAATTGCGTTGCGTGTTGAGATTCGATTCCTCTGGTTTACAATTTGTAAGGTATGTATTAAGTTACATTTTTACAAACACTTCGTTTAATGTTTTTGTTGTTTGCAACGTGTTCCATAAACAATTTTTTTGTTAATGTTTTTTAATGATGCTGATTTTTTTTTTCAGTTTGCTGTTTGCATTTGATGAAGTCATCAATAGTTTATTTCTTGCAATTCAACATAGCAAGTTCTGCTGATTTTCTTTTTGCAGTTTGCTGTTTGCATTTGGCGAAGTCATAGGTAGTTTTTTGTTTGCAATTCAATAATGCAAATTCTGGAGAAAAAAAATTCAGTTTGTTGTTTGCATTTGTCGAAATCATAGGTATTTTGTTGTTTGCAATTCAATAATACAAATTCTAATTTTCAGTTTGCTATTTGCGGTTAAGAGAGTGAGTCAGAGTTCACAGAGTCATAGGCGGTGGTGCAGCGGCGGTGGCGTTTTTAGAGTATGAGTTTGTAAAATAAATAATATATTTTTTAACTAATTAATTTAATTTTTTAGTTAATATTTAGAAGAGAGATGTTTGGAAATTTGTTTTGATAGAGAGATTTTTTGGGATTTGATTTGATTTGATTCAAGGATATTTTTGACTTAATATATATTATTAATTTATTAAAATATGAAAACTTTGACTTGGATTTATACACATAAATTATAATATGGAGGGACCTATAGCAAATTGCCCCAATATAAATATAGGTAATATTTGTTTCATTAATATCACGTTCTCAATCTCACCACAAATCTCGCTTCACAAATCTCGCCCTCTTTTTTTTCTCTAATTTTTTTTCTTTTTTGTGTTCTTTTCTATTCACCCGTTGCAGATCTACTTTCGTTCACCTCTTCTTCTCTCCCCACCGGCGCTGCCCCAACCCCCACCCGGCAACGCCCCAGCCGACGCCCCAGCCACCTCCCGACACCGCCCCAACCGCCGCCCAGCCCCCGCCCCAGCCGCCCAGCCCCCGCCCGTCGCCGCCCCCAACCCCCACCGCTATTTTCTCTCTCTTCACCGTTGACGAACGATATATATGGGTGGTAGAAAAAGGTAAATGTTTTTTTTTTTTTTTCGATTCAATCATCTTTATTCCATGGTTTTAGGGTTTGTGGGGAAGGTTCCTATTTGACAATGATATTGTGAAAAAGATCATTAATTCTTATAAATTAATTTTTTTCTTGATCAGATTGATACAGCGAGTCAGCGACCCTCGTCGGCCTTGTTGGTGGTGGTGTACTTATTTTTAGCTGTGTAAGTAGTGGATTTACGTATGTTTTTTATGGATTTCGATAACTTTGTTGTTGATTATGTTATTATTAAAGTGGATTACGTTAATTTTTCGTAATATAATTGGTCTTGCATTTTTTTCTTGGACATTGTAGTGGTTTACTTTTCTAATAGTGGTTTACGTTTCAAATAACGAGAAGAAGATGATTACATGGACTATGCTCTAGGGTTCATTTGGAGAGAAGATGGTGTCTTTTTCGCAGAATTTTGATGTTTTCTTGTTAGAATTCATAGTGGTTTTCGATATTTATATAATTGTGTATACATAGTGGTTTTCATGTTTATATAGCTATTTTATGCAGAGTGGTTTTCATGTTTCTAGATGTTTTCATATAGTGGTTTTTCACAGTTATAGCGGATTTCGATGTTTATAGTGGATTACACTTTGATAAATTGGTTGGATGTTTTTTTAAATATTAAAATAATAAAAATTAATCGAATTAAAAAAAATTAATAAAAAAATAATTTAACAAAATATTTTTTATTCAAGAAAAGTGGGAAAAAAATTAAAAAAAAATATATATTTTAAAAAAAAACCGAAATTAAGAAGAAAAAAAAAACTATTAAAAATGAAAATAAAAATAAAACTATTTTTTTAAAATTAAATAAAAAACATGAAATATAAAGGAGAAAAAAATAATTTAAACTTAAAAAACCGAAAAAATAAATAAATTACAAAATAAAAGAAACCCATTAAAAAGAAAAGAAAAGAAAAGAGAAAATAGATTTTGAAATGGCGTAATATGGGAGATATTAAAGGGGATTAACATATTTAAAAAAATTAATTAATTTTCCTTAATAGTAAATGGGGGTATGTTGGATAATTCATGTCAATTGGGTTTATAACAAATATCAATTAATAAAAATGGATTTATCATTAAGTACAAACTGAATAAGGGGTGTTTGTCATATAGCCCCATTTATTAATTATTTGATTATGTTGGTTAAATAATAATTAATGTAAGTAATCATTTAATTACACATTTTATTAAATGTTTAAATAAAAAAATAGTAAATATATAATAAATGTTAAAAAAGTATAATTAAAGTTTAATAATGAAAAAAACACGATTGGTAATTAATAAAAGATAGTAAATATTAAAGAATATTAGTACATATTTAAAAATTGATAAAAATAAATAAAATGTTTGTGCTGTGAGTTGCGCTCGCTTCCAAGTTGGATGCCGTTTGTATTGATTCCGCTCCCCCATGACCGCCTTTTGTATTGGGTTCGCGCACACTTTGGCCGCCTTCTATACTGGATGCGCACACAAAGTATTTGCTCGCAGTAAAGTTGACGAATTTTCGGAAAAGAAAAAAACAATCAAAATATCACCTCCGTTCGGAGAGGATCATTATCCAAAGATATCAAACTCATTATTTTATGATTATTACGTCAAAGAAAACAATTTTTGACGGCTTTTGAACGATTTTGGGAACCTTAGAAAGTCAGAGAAAATATGGTGTAGGGAGACATTGTTTTCTGATGTATATGCGGTATCTAGTTAGTAAGTTTCAGTGTAGGACTTAGCACCCCCTTTTGATATATATTATCTGAACATTTTATTTTATGCACTAAATTGTACTTCCAATTATATTATTATGAAAAATAGGGCTTTAAAAATGTGGAAATTGTTGACTGAGATATATGTAGCAATATGGTGTTCTTTGAAACAAAGAATATAAAAAATTTAAGAATAAGGCCAGGTAAGTTTCTGTCTTGTCAAAACGAACACATCAGGCATGGATTTAAAAGGTAGTTATGTCATTTCGCTATAAATCTCTTGAACAATTTCAATGGTCCAAAAATAATGTATGTTAGTTGGTACTTGGTCAAACGTGCAAATCAAAGGTGAGTTGTAAATTTATATTTAGTAGGATTGTGGAATTCATTTGGAATTTCTATATTGTTATGTATTTTTTGAAACTTGAAAATTGAAATTTGTACCATTTTTCTTTCTCTTCATAATATTTAGGGTGAAATATAGTTTGCACCTCTATACTATCGTCACTGTCACATATACCCCCATGTACAATGAAATGCGACAAAACAGTCCCTCAACTTACCAGTCAACTCTAACTTTGTTAGATTTTGTAGTGTAGTTACATTTTTACCCTTGCTTTTATTTGATAAAATTCAATGTAACATGGGCAAAAAAAATTCGAACACGTACATAAAAACAAAAGTGGTTCTAGAAAAATATGACATGTAGTGTTTGGACCTAAAATATGAATTTTGAGAATTTGAACTACCGGAAGACATTTTTAAACCGAGTAATTTATTTGAAAATTTAAAAAGAAATTAAAAATAATTTCTTGGTTCACAAATTTTGGTTAAAAGAAAGGGCTGTGAACAATAATTAGGAAGAAATTGAGTACAAATGAGTGAAGAATGATGCACACTTTTTATACACAATCAAAGGGGTATTTTGGTCAGAAATTTTCCAACTATTGAAAGGGACAACTTTTGAAACATAGATGGACGACCGGGGTTGTTTTGTCGCATTTAATAGTAAAGGGGGTATATGCGATAGTGATAATAGTAAATGGGTGCAAACTATATTTAACCCTAATATTTTTACAAAAATAATTATTGATACATACATATAGTAAATATATACTATCTATGTTTACATCTTCTATTATTATAGATTTTTTTATGGGGAAATTCGCTAGACACCCCTTATTTTGGACTTATATAGGTGGAGTTCCTAGTTGCTAGATGAATATTGACATAGGTCCTTTGCCAAAAAAAAATAATCTATATAAATAAAATAACTAGTATATAAACATAAACACCCTCAATTAATAAGAAAACAAATCTCATATATCTATTTCTCCAATCTCACGTTTCACTCTCCTTATATTTAATCCCTCGTCTCTCTCTCCCTCTGTAACTCACGCCTCTCTCTCTCTCTCTATCTCGTGGTTCTCTTTTTTTTTTCTTTTTTTTTTATGAAGAAATATCATAGAGAAGGAAAAAAAGGGGATTTTTTTAGATTATGAGATGATTTCGTGGAAGAATTCATAAATCCAAACTCCTAGCCAAAATTCGTATTGTGTCTTCCATATGTAGAACTTTACGATCGTTTGTTGTTAGCAATTTTCGTTAGCAGGTTGATTTGACGTTGTTTTTTGTTTGAAGAATTACGTTTGATGTCGAGATTCGATTCTTCTGGTTTACAATTTGTAAGGTATGTCTTTAGTTACATATTTAGAAACAATGTTTAATGTTTTTATTGTTTAAACGTGTTCCATAAACAATTTTTTTGTTTATGGATTTAATGATGCTAATTTTTTTTTTTTAGTTTGCTGTTTGCATTTGGCAAAGTCATACGTAGTTTATTGATTGAATTCAACAATGCAAGTTCTGGTGATTTTTTTCATCAATTTGATGTTTGTATTTGGCAAGTCATAGGTAGTTTTTTGTTTGCAATTAATAATGCAAATTCTGGAGAAAAAACAATTTCAGGTTGTTGTTTGCATTTAGTGAAATCATAGATAATTTGTTTTTTGCAATTCAATAATACAAATTCTAATTTTCAGTTTGCTATTTGCAGTTCACAGAGTGATAGTCGCAGTTCACGGACTGGCGTTTTTAGAGTACGAGTTTGTAAAATAAATAGTATACTTTTTTTACGAATTAATTTAATCTTTTAGTTAATATTTGAAAGAGAGATGTTTGGGAATTTGTTTTGATAGAAAGATTTTTTGGGGATTTTTGATTTGATTTAACTTAAGGGTATTTTCGCCATAATAAATATTATTATTTTATTAAAACATGGAGATTTTGACTTGGATCTATACACATAAATTATAGGAAAAACTACAGTTTGTACCCCTAAACTATTGGGTCTGTCACAAACACCTCCCTGAATTACAAAACGTAACAAAATGGCCCATCCATTTTTTGGTCAAACGTTAGAAAATTAACACCGTTAATTTAATAGTGTAATTACTGATGTACCCTTGTGACTCTAACACGGTCTGTATTGTGTGCATACTTCTCATTCCTCTTACATAGACAAAAAAGCTTTTCTCCTTCACTCTAAGAACGTAAGATCGAAATTTTCCCAAAATCTGATTTCTTCGTTGAAATTCTTCCATGGTTTAATCTTCTGGAAGTTTTGATGTCTAAAGACGTCTGAAGAAATTTGGAGGCAAAAAATCAAAAAATCTGAAGAGACAAAGGTTAGTGTTACATTTAGGGCTTTCATCTGCCAATTGCGTCTTGGTCAATTCCCCCTCTTTTTTTCGAAGTTATTTCAAGGGTTTGCTTTAAAAACAAATTTCTTGTGTTTATGGTGTTTATTTTGTCCATTTCGATGGTAAATTAGGGCTTTCACAAAATTAATGCACGAGTTTGAGAAAATTAGGTTTTGCAGAAATCCTTTTCGAATTTTTGGGGAATTAATTTGATTTGGTCATAAGATTTAATTTTTAGTTTTTTGTTGGTAATTTAGTATTTACCAGTACAATTTCCATAAATATTGTGATTTTTATGGGGATTTCTTTATTTTGGTATTAGGATTTAATTTTGGGTTTTTTTATCTGCATCTTATGTGCATTTAATTAATTTATTTTTTTTTTCTTTTTTTTTAGGAAAATATGTTACGTGATCAGTTGTATACACTTAGGATTAACCATGAGAGGAGTTTCGAATCTGTTTGTGACATGAATGACAATAATCTTGTGAATTTCATCTATAACTCGACATTCTTCAATTCGAGAAAAATAAAGAGATATGAGCGTGGTTTATAAGAAGGAAAAAAGAGGGGGAAAATTTTCAGAGGTGAAAATAATCGAAGATGAAGAAGTTTAGAGAAAAAATGATGAGAAAAAAGTTGTTGAAAACCTCTTTAACCCACACAAACATATATATTCTAGTTTGAGGGGCAAAAGGGTCAAAAAAAGGTTCCAACGGGTATAAAAATGGCTAGTAACAATAAAGTCAATGTGCCACATCATCATCCACTAACAAATTTGAAATGAAGAGGCCGTTTTGTTACGTTTTGTAGTTTAGGGGTGTTTGTGACAGACCCCATAGTTCAAGGGTGCAAACTGCAGTTTTCCCTAAATTATAATATAGATGGACCTATAGCAAATTGCCCCTTTTTTTATGGAAAAGAGAGATATTATTAGGCGACTCCTGCCAAAACAGCTGGAGGTATAACACATTCGCCGTCACCAGTACAACCCATAGAAGCTAATTCATGAACTAAGCAATTCTCAAAAGCGTTTGTCAATGGAAAAATCATAGCTTTCAAAGTAAGAAGCAAAATGTAAAATATCATCTATTTTTATAATGCATATAAATGCCGTAAACAGTTTAGGTGCATAGCATTTACTAATTAATTCATTAGATGAAATGATTGTATGGAAATGTTTGTATACCTATTTATATAATCCTATATAATATGCTTTTGAAAATACGGGATGTTACAGTGTGCTTGTGGGTTATGGTGTCTCCTTACTTGTTCCAATCGATCTTTTGTGCCGAAAGTCTTTATTCAAAGTGTTGGCTATGGGGATGTGTTTTTGATAAATCGAAATGGTTCGAACTTGTTGTGGATGTGTACGTTATGAAAGTAGGTTGTGCTCGATTAGCTACGGTATATAGAAATACCTGCACGCAAGTGCACGTATCGTACAAGTAATATAATGGACTAAAAGTCCGAGTATCAATCCCACGAAGAACTATCTAATTCTAAGCGCAAAATTCTATCCATTATGTTCAAGTCCACTCTACACAGTCGAAAGTTGATCGATTTAACCTAAAATAACTAAATTATCTATCTCAGACTAATAACTAGTAAAAGCAGTTCAAAACAAGTAAGCAAGTGAAGACGAAGATTAATAAAAGTAAAAAGCCCTAAGAATTTATCTCCCCCTATGTGATTATTGATCCCCCAATTCTCTCAATTATGCAAGCAAATAACATGGATTACTAACCTGAGATGCTAAATTAATCATAACCTGCTTCCGCGTGTATTATAATTATATTATTCTAGACTTAAACTATTCCTACACAATTAAATCTATAACAAAGCATTAAGCATAGATCTCGATAATGGCTATCTAAGAGGCTAACTATATTCCTACGCTAATACAACAAAGGTTCTTCTACCGTAGTTTTAATTGTGAAACCGACCTTTCAATTCATGCGTTCAACAATAACAATAAGGCACGTGAGTTGATCAAGTTCATGCACTTAATAAAACAGGTAGAAGAAATAATCTAGAATTAATGCTCACATAAACTCATAAAATTGGGTTCACGAATCCCACATAGCTAGGGTTCAAATAAAACCCTAGAAATCAATAATTTAGCTAATCATAGTCATTCTAAAAACAGGAATAAAATTCATATAAAAAATATAAGAACCAATATGCTTGAATCTTCGATTGTCTTTGTCTTCGCTCCGTGTTCTTTGCTCTAAGATTGCGTAAAAGGGCCTTAATTATCGTGCTTGAGGTTGATATTTATAAGGTATCTAGACTGTGTGAAAAATTCGGTGTTTTCTTGTGCAATTAAAATTCCCCTATTGTGCGGATTCGCCTTCTCGGACGGACGTCTGAGATTTTGCCTTCTCGGACGACCACCCACTTCGAGTGAGTTTCAACCTCTTTTTCAACAACTCGGACGGCAGTATGAGATTTCAGCTGAACTTAGGTCGGCCGCTTAAATTTCCATAGCCGACTGACCAACTTAAATGATTCCAACGGCCGTCCCAATTTTCAAGTCATTATTGGGATGGCCGTCCCAAGTGGCACAACTCACTTTTGTCCATTTTTTACTGTGTTCGAGTCTGAATTTTGAAAACTTGCGTGAGATAAAAAATGTAGCCCTTCCAGTTAGCATTCCAATGCCGTTAGAATCAAGTGATTTGTGTTCGGATAAGAGAGATATGATCGCAATAGTCGACACTACTAAAACTGTTGCGGGATTTCTTCTTCGAATTTGATTATATCTCCTTAATTGCAACTTTTTCTTTCTTTTTGATCCACTTTCCTTCATGAACACCTAATTTTCTATTTTCACCTATAAAACAAAAAATCTATCAATTAGAGCACAAATATAATAAAATCAAAACAAAAGATCCACGTAAAGTAAATGTTTTGATTGTAATTTCTATACTCAACACACCCCCAAACTTGAACTTTTGTTTGTCCTCAAGCTAACAACTTTCAAAGCAGCAAAGTTAATAAATACGTCTCATCATATAGATTAATGGTCAATTCGCGTTTTTAGAACTTGCAATTGTCATGACAATCTCAAACATTTACAAGCCCCAATTCAAAAATACTTACTCACTTACCATTGTTAAAAATCACAAATCATGCAACTGCTTCAAGCATCGAGTATTTATAAATTAAAAATAAGAAAATTTATGCTTACATACTTATGTTTGAATACTTCACCGAATTTATCTATTTTGCTAATACAAAATATTGAGCTATATGGATCATTGGGGCTTTTTGACTTTCAATTGTTACGATTTTTAGTTCAAGGTAGGAAGTATGGGGTAAGCTACTCTTCTCCTTATTGATCAAACCATTCATGACTAAAGAATTGCACTGCACGATTTTTATACTCTTTTCTTGAATTGAGGTGTTTTTGCCGAAATTGTGGAAAGTTTTCTTTTGAAACAATGGATTCACCTCTAAGGGCATTATGTAATTGATTCACAAGAGTTCAAAAGTTTCTATTTTTGCTCTTGAGGCAATGAACCGAGCTTTTCAACAAATTCGTGCTAATAGTCCTTTTCTCCTTTCTAGTTCTCTTCTTCTTCTTCTCTTTTTCCCATTTTTTTATTAAAGAGGAAGAAGAAGAACTTAATGAATTTAACAACCAAGCTTCACGAGATAATTTATCAATAAATCTCCGTATAATCTACCCACGTTATTTTTTGCTAAAAAAAAAGAAGACTGTTTCTCCAAAACTCAATCAAGGTTCTAGTCATAATTCGTTAAAAAGGTAGGCTTGAAAGGCTCAAACGGTTCGAAGAAGGCTTAAATCATATCCCAAATAACTCACTACTCAATACTTTACATCATAAATTTCTAAGGAGAGTTTTAAAACCGAATATAGAATGATATAGCATAAATTAAGTCTAAATTTAAAATACAAAATCTTTAACAAAAGCAACACAAAAATTGTGATTCCTAACAATAATCCACTCCTAAGTTCCTTTGAATCGAACGCTAACCAAACATTCTATCATAATCATAACAATGCAAGCAATTTCATCATCAAAGATTGGTTATCTCTCACCATCATAATACACCGATGCATTCGACTCAAGCAAAGATTTTTTTTTTTCCAAATAAGAAACTAAACTAACCAAAAACGAATAAAAACAACTAAAACTAAAAATAAAAACCTACAACATGCAAACTAATACTCGAATAAAGAACATAAGTATTTTTCTACCCCCAAACTTAAGAAATACATTGTCCTCAATGTAAAAAAAAAGTGTGAAGTTTAAGGATAGAAAACACCTGATTAGTCGAATTGCTCTCCATCCCCTTCTACACCTTGATTGTTATCGCCCTCTTCATCCTCGTCGTTTGAAAGATTAAAACACGAATAAATTGTTAGATTTCATATTAATATAAATACTAAGAAAAATAAAAATAAAGAATAATACGAAAACCAGTAAAAGCTCATATTGCCTCCCGAGAAGCGCTAAGTTTATAGTCTTCAGCCAGACTTTTACTTTTTTTTTTCTTCAAGCTAAAGTGATTGAAGCCACTTGGCGATCTTTAGTATCTTCCCAATAATGCTCTACCCACAATAATAGGTATCTCCCTATCCTCATCCATATCAAGAATATGCACAAAGAATGAATTTATCAACTTATACTAACACATTCTCTAAAATGCCTTTCGAGGCTTACTGGAGAATTATAGCTAGGCCTTTTTATGTTTTTTAGCAAAACTCATTGGTTGTAAGTTTCATTTGATATATGCCCAATTATTAGTTTATACCAGTTTTACCATTTCAAACCCTAACTAGGGTTTGTTTTATTTTATTTTATTTTGGTTCTTATTATTTTTATTTATTTTTTAATAAAAATAAATTAAAAAAACATTTTTTTTAAATTTATTTTTCAAAATTTTCAAATTTTTTTAACATTTTTAACTTTTCTTTTCTCTTTCTCTCTTTTTTTTTTCTTTTTTTTTCTTTACGGCGGTGGCATGTGTGGTTGGAGCTCTAGTTAGCTGACTTAGCATTAGTTAGCTTCAAGATAGTTCACATTCCATTTCTTTTTTCTTTTTTTTTTTTATTAATTCTTTTATTTCCGGCAGCAGGCCGTTGGAGCTCGGGTTAGTTGAGTCAGCATTAGTTAACTTCAACGTTAGTTAGCATTCCATATGTTTATCTTTTACTTTTTTTTTTAATTATTTATTTTGGCGGCGGGTCGTCAGAGCTCCGGTTAGCTGACTCAACATTAGTTAACTTCAACATTAGTTGACATTTGACATTCCTTTTTTTCTTTTATTTTTTTTTCGGTGGTGGGTCGTCGGAGCTCTTGTTAGCTGACTCAACATTAGTTTACTTTAACATTAGTTGACATCTTATTTTTTCCTGCGGCCGGTTGTCGGTGTTGGGATGTGAAGCCCAGGATTCAATGAAAATTCGCAAGAGGTTCTAGATTAGCCGGTTTTAATTTTATTAACATGCTTTGATTAGATTCGTTTAAAGCGGAATAAATCTAATCTAGCAACTTACAGTTTTCCCGAGAGCAGATTCGTTTCTATCTTCGGCGCACGAACGAGGATCCACTTCAAGCCTTCAACCTTCGTAAAAGCTGCTGTCCAGAAATTTCCAGTCCTCTTCCTTCAACGATATCTCCGCGATCGTTGATCCGATCGAGAAACCCTTCGGGCGGATTGTAGATCTAAGGGTTAGGAAGCAACTATATACAGTTCGAGCCTATCCGACTAACGGTTGATTTATGGTGATTTTCTTCGCATGACTGCTCAGAAAATTCGGGAATAAATGTTTGCTCTAAAAACCTATAGTCTTCTATTGTATATTCCGGATTAATAATTCTTCTACAAAGGTGGACTTGTACTTGAAGAAATCTAAATCTATAATCGAGAAACTTAGAGAGAAAAGAAGAAGAGAAAAAATATTCTCTCCAGAACGTGAATAGGCGTGTGGGAATTCATTATCCTCTCATCAACCTAATCTCCATTATATATAGCACAAGGAATTAGAGTCCCACATAGAGAGGATTACATGGAAACAAATCCCACTCCTTCTATAACTCTATATAGTCGAAAATTACAATCCAAAGGGGACTTAATTTTCGGCTATATTAATTCCAATATATAATATTAGTTGAACTTTATTTTCTCGATTAATTAGAAAATCCATTGGGCTACAATAGGGACTAAAGGAGAAAATATAAATCCGGCAACTAATAATTAATTAAATCCAAACCCTTAAAAGAATTCATTTAATTAATCATTAAATAATTATTTATTTTCCACTACAAAATAATTATTGAATTCCCGTTTATATCTCAAATATTACATTCGAGCTCCAGTCGATCATTACTTAGATTCTCCCCACATTAAGAAATCTTATAACCACCAAATAATTTATTCACTGCTAAATAAATTAAATGGTTTCTTTTCATGAGTCTTACCCGCTTAAGTTATTTGAGTATGCCGGATACGAAATCCACCTGGCCATGACTTGGCATAAACAAATCTTATAAGCTACTCTAGGGTTATTATCAATCTCATATTTCAGAGATGTGGATTCCTTTCGATAATTAATTTCCACCTATTAATTCTTAATGTCTCTACCCAACGCACCGGGGGCCATTTGACTCAATATAGGAATCTCTCCCATTGTGACATCAAAGTAGAGATCATCAATTAAATATGTACGTTAATTATTTAGGGATTAAGAGCGTAAGTAATTTAATGTCGACTAGAAATAATACAGTTTCATTTTGAACAGTGATGAAACAATTATTTCACTTTGTCCGGTTCAACACATGCCGGGTGTGCTAGCACAATAAGTCAAAACAATAACTACAAAAAGTTATTCTCTGTTTACTGTGATCAAGACCAATCACTTAAATATTGTGCTACAATCTTTTACCAATGGTTAGTCCATTTCCATCTAGATTGTGAACGTTTATCTTTATATTCTAAACGAACTTTCAAAATGATCTTTCTGTGCGCCGTAGCACACCATTTCGAATACTATTAGAATATTAGACTTATGCTTTTAATTAATTGATAGACAATCAATTAAATGCATTGAATACCCTAGTGCAGATTCTCATAAAATGATAATAAATTATTTTATTAATTCAATAACAAAATTATGTAGCTAAAAGCGAGACTTTTAGTCTACTATCCTAACAGCCGGAGCTTTGGTTAGCTGACTTAGCATTAGTTAACATCAAAATTAGTGGACATAAATTTTTTCGTCTTTTATCCTTTTTTTTTTTTTTTCAGTTGGCGGGTCACAGAGTTCAGATTGGCTGACTTGCATTCGGTGACTACATATCAGGGGCCTTCAACATTAGCATATGTCAAAAAAAAAATTTACTTTTTTATTTTCCCGGTAACAGGACGCCAGAGCTCTGATTAGCTGACTATATATTAGTTGAGTTTGCATTAGTTGACTTAGTATTAGCTAACATTCGACCATTTTTTTAATTAACATTTTAATTTTTTTATTTCGGCGGCGCGTATTTTGGGCTCTGATTAGCTGACTAAGCATTAACTGACACCCGACTGTTTTAGTGTTGAAGTCAGCTAATCGTAGCTCCGACGATCCGCCATCGGAGGGAAGAAAAAGGTTGAATGTCAACTAATGTTGAAGTTAACTAATGTCGAGTGCGCTAATTAACCGGAGATACGACGACCCGCCACAAAAAAAATGTCTACCAATGTTAAAGTTAACTAATGTTGAAATTAACTAATGTTTGAGTCAGCTAATCAGAGCTCCAACGATCCACCACCGGAAAAAAAAAATTAAAAGAAAAAAAAAGGCAAAAAAGAAAACAAAAAATGGAATGTCAAGTAGTGTTGAAGTTAACAAATACAGAGTCAGCTAACCGGAGCTACGACCACACAAGCCACAGCCGCAAAAAAAAAAAAAAAAAAAAAAAAAAAAAAAAAAAAAAAAAAAAAAAAAAAAACAATATCTGGTCGGGTCAGAGCAGACAGGTTCGAACCGCACTGGTGGGCGGGTGTGATGGGATGGGGGTGGGTTGGACTTATCTCCAATAGAAATATGTAGAGCTATTTTGGGAATTCATATTATTATGTTTTTATTTGAAATGAAAGTTAAAGAGTAGACTGATTTGTACTAAAACTTCATTCGATTGACCTAGCTCAAATTTACCCTTTATTACAATGGTTATGAATGAAATTTGGAATCTTGAGATGTAACTTTATGTTGAATATGCATTATTGGATTGATCTTAGTATATGTTCGATAATGAATTATATGTCAAAAAAAGATGATATTTAACGTGCTCATTGCTATCTAGTTAGGTTCATATCGATATAGAGTTTTGTGAAATCAGACTTCAAACAATTAAGTTATGATTTTTCTTTGAAGACTGAACAAGTTTTACGCAAGTTTTGTATTTTATTTTAAAACCTCAATTTTACTTGTCGGATCAGAGAGATTTCAATTTTACTTAAAACTTGACTTATAAAACTTGATTGAAGAAAAGTTTCATGTATTTTAGATGAAGATAGATTTTGTTATCAATTTTTTAAAACTTTATTCCGTTGCATATGAATTTTGTTGATAGCACAGTACCATTTTATGTTTTCTTTTCTTAAACTTATTAATTTTTAATGATGTCAAGAAATTTCAGGGCATCACAAAAAATAAAAAAAATAAATGCCCACGAATGTTGAACCAGAAAAGGTAGTAAAAGAGATGCAAATGTTGTAATCAAATGGAAAAGGCGAATCTGAGAAGAAAAGAAAAATTAGTGAACTTTTTTCAAAAGAAGAAATCATTCTTCTTAAAGGTCTTGGGGATTTTTGGGATGACAAAAGAATCCAAGATTGGGTTGCTTTTCATAAGTTCATGAAATATTGTCTTCCCCACTTCATGAACAATCAAATAATTGAAAATCTACGTCGGATGAGACTAAAAATCGGAAAAATTAAGGATAATGAGGTTTCCGTAAATTTGCATCAAATAATCACGAATCTAATGTTTTCGAGTTGTTCAAAAAGCTATTGGACCATGATAGATTATCATTACACGTAAAAAGAAAATAAAGGGAGGAGATTGAGTTTTAATTGAAGACGATGGAACTCAAAGTAATTTGTTTCGAGTCAATGTTAATATTTTTTTATTAATTCTATGTCTAGATTATCTAGACTCTTAAATCTGTATTTTTTTTTTTTGAAAAGAAAACCTTTAATTTTGGCGAAGTTAATAATGTTGGAATTGAACATGTTTTGTTTTTTTACTCCATAATGTAATGATGATATTTTTTTATAAAAAATAAAGTGTATAATAATAGTTCATGTCAATTAAAAGTGTGTAGTGGACATTAGTTCATGTGTTTTAGAAAAAAACAATATCCTTTGTCGAAAAGTAAAAAATACAGAAGAAGTAAATTCAAAAATTAGCAAAATAAAAATATATATAATTGAAATAAATTCGATGTAAGAATGTATTTCACATAATTTTATAGTTGGTGCAAGGTCCTAGGATCGAATCCTGGCAGCTGCAGTGTGGGAATTTAAACTCCAATGAGGGTTGGTTCCTTGTGGGCACCAGGTCCGGGTCCACTACTTTAACGGGCCGTTGAGTTACCATGATTTACATTTTTCCATCAATCCTTGTCGGACCAAGGGATGGGGGTCCTGAGGGCGAGGGATTTCGTCTTTTGGTGCAAAAAGGGTGGGTGTAATGGTCAATCAAGAGGGAAATCAAGTGAAAAAAAAATTGAATAGAAAATTAGATTACAAATTGAGGAAGGAAATCAATACAATCTCATATTAAAAGAAATATGTGTGTGATTATTTGTGAAATAAAAAGGTATTGATGTTTCATCAACAATTTCCATACGAGTACGTGAATTTTTATGGTATGATTTAATCATTACATTCTAGATTATTTACCAAATAATTATACACGGAATGTATCATTAATCTGTGTCTTATTTTCTGATTAAATTTTGAATTTGTTGACAAATTATTGAAATCAAATTTCCTTATTAATAAGGGGTCTTAAGATATAGGTCCCTGGTGACAAAATTAATTTGAACTAAATGACAAGTTCAACTAAACATTTACTTCACATCCTTTATTAAATTAAAGTTGGTAATTAAGAGGGCCTCATTTTCGTTTCTCGCCTCAGGCCTCCGAGACCCTGGGACCGGCCCTGCTCTTTATTCAATGTAACATGATTTTGAAGAAGGAAAAGGGGAGGGAGCAGGTCGGCCTGGGGTGGGGCGAGCAGGGCCCAAAAAATAATTTTTTTATTTCATATAGATTATATATATATATATATATATATATATATATATATATATATATATATATATATATATATATATATATATATATATATATTTTTTGAATTTCGGGTTTCGTTAAATAATTCATTAAATAATTCAGCAGATTTTTAAAATACTATGGTATACTATGTTGTACTATGGTTTACACACAACTATTAAAAAAATATTTTATTCTACATACTATTTTCGTTTTTTTTAAATTTTGTTGTCTATACTGTAGTAGACTATGGTATACTACAGTGTACTATGGTATATTAATTACGGTGTACTATGGTATTCTACGGTGTACTATGGTATACTACGGTGTACGACCAAACCCTAGCATCCTCAACGCATCAGCCGTCAAACCCTAGTAGCCAACATCTGCAGCCGTCACAACCGTAGTCACCTACCAACTTTGGAAAAACTTAGATCTACCACTTTGAACACAAATCAAGCACAATCTCTTTAAGATCAAGAAATTCAGATTCAAATGGTAAAAAAATATGTGTTTTCCATCAAATCTCCGCTATAATCAAATCTCCGCCGCTGCCTCGACCACCACATCCTGTCGCCGCCTCGACCACCACAGCGGCACAGCCCCCCGCCGCCTCGACCACCATAGCAGCATAGCCCACCGTCGTCGCCTCCACAATCACAACCCCTCACCCCGCCTCGACCACCACACCCACGCCGCCGCCTCGACCACCACAACGGCACAACCCCCCGCTGCCTCGACCACCATAACAGCATAGCCCACCGCCGCCGCCTCAATAATCACAACCCCTCGCCCCTGTCTCGACAACCACAGCCCCAGCCGCCGCCTCAACCACGACAGACCCCGCCGCCGCCTCGTCTATTATTGCCCCTTCATTGTGCTACTAGTCATGAAAACAAGAGAGAGATATAGAGATAGATAGATGAGAGAAGAAAAAAATGTAAAAATAAGATGTGCAGAACCTGTAACAACAAATTCTTATCTGCGATATAAACAAACAAGAAAAATTGAACAAAGATAATTTTTTATTGAATTAAAATAAATAAATTGCGGGTTACAATCTCTATTTTAATCCTCTGATTCTTCTCTCTAGAACAATTTATGGTTGACTTGAATTTTCGGAGTCGAGTCGTTGACTTGATCTTGTCCGGATTTGATTTTGGATTTGAATAACGTTTTCCAAGGGTCTTGCGACTTGAATCTCGGATCGAACATTGAACTTTGACAAAATTTGACTTGAAGATCTTGAAATTCTTGATGGATTTGGCCCTTCAATCTTCCAATGATCTTGACTTGAATTGATTAACGTTAATCCGAAGGTTTGGCACCGTTATCTCGGATCGAATGCTGGATTTGATGAAGAATGCCTTGAATTTTCTCAAGAACACCTCGAATTTGACGAAGAACGCTTTGAATGTAGAGAGAGAATCTTATCTCCTACGAATTCTTCTTCCTTGCTTCTTGAATTGTAGAGAGAACTTTTGCTCCTACGGTTTCTGCTCCTTCAGTTGTGTGTTTTGAATTGTGAAGGGAGGGTCCCTATTTATAGTGGTAGAATAAGAGTCCTTGATGGGCCTCACTGATGATGTGGCGCGATTTGATTGGCCCAATTTAAATTGATATTTATCTCTTGTAACTTGGAAGAGAAGAAACAATTCTATTGGCCAATAATTAATTGATATTTATCTCTTTATAACTTGGGAGAAAAGAAATAATCTTATTGGCCAATATATATTTAATATCAATTATTTATTTAAATTAGAAATTAATTTAATTAAATTCCAAAATATATAATTGATAAAAATATATATGTGACCGCATATATACGGGTCTTCAATTGGCATCTAAGTCCTTTGGCTATGTATAATTACACAAATGCCATTGGATCAAACTTTATTCCATATATAATTTAGCCATTTAATTGTCTTAAATTTTATTCGTCTACAAAATGCCCCCACTTCCAGTCTCGGCAAAGAACATATTGAATGTTTGTGAGACGAGACTTGAAGTACTTGAATTTCCTTTCATTTGCTTGCTTCAAAACCCCTTTCCTCAATTTTGGGGTGTAATTTAATAAATCCTTCACCTTGAGGGACTTAACTAATAAGTCATATTCTTTTGGCTTTATTGAAGGACCCAACTGCAAATACATTTTTCTTGACTTGAGGATCTATTTGAAATTATCCTTTCATTTCAAGGGCCCAATTGTAGCTTTATTTTATTTTATTTTATTTTAATTTTTTTTTTTGCGGGCCCACTCAAAATCAGATTTTGAATGCAATTCCTATTGCAATTCGATTTCCGTGCGTAGCAAGAGATAGTCCCAGCACCTCACGTTTTATTCATGCAAAAGGATTCTTTTGCAACTTAATTTTCTCAACTCAAACACCTATTATCCTTCTCCCAGTAGATTTCAAACTCCTTGTGATTGGAAAATCTCAATCCTAACATGAATTGGATAGTTATTTTTCTAGCTTATAAAAGGAGGTGACCCCTACCAATTTTTTCATTCATCAGCTTTCAACCATCGACCCTCTTGCAAAAGGATTTCACCTCCATCGAATTTAGCTCTTTTTTTTTCGGTGGTTTTGCTAATTTCTTTGGCTCGATTTCAGGTCAGTTCCATAAAAAAAAAAAAAAAAAAAAAAACGTTTCCCTTTTTTTTTTTTTTTTTTTTTTTGACACTTGAACGTGCTTTTGATTCCTTTCTTTAACTCACCGGTCCTCTTTTCCTCGTTTTAGGTTTGGCCATTGGGTGGTTTTAGCACGATTCCTTGCCCTCGCTTTTTTTTTTTTATCTCACCACATCGAACTTATCGCTCTTTCTTTGATCTGTTTTGATAGATTTTCTGATGGTTTGTTTCAAGCAAGCTTTCTCTTCTGGAGGCGACGAGCAATTGGTAATTCTTGACGATCGTTACCAACCGGACGACAAAGGAACCGTCTTGACGATTTATGCCCCCCTTATCGGTTCTTACGCAAAGCAATGGCCACGTCTCACGACTCCGAATCGCATGTCCGTTTGGTCCCACGAGCATCCTCATAATAAGTACGAGTACGTGTACAGTTTGCGAGCATCAAATCATAAACCCGACAGATCCTCGCTTCCAGAAGAGTCAAGCAGTCCGAGCCTTCTGCCGACTTTGGCTGGCAACATCGTGAAAGGAAAAGTCAAGTGGGGAGATACTCTCGAGCTTTCCGGCGGCTTTCAATTCTTCAGAGGGTACTGGGAATGGACCGAAGACGTTCTCAGTCGTTGCCAGCACAAGCTAAAGTCCGCGAAGATCTATGATTCTGTATATGCCTCCCTCTTCACGTACGACTACAACTCTGAAATTATGAAGGCGTTCTTCGAGGCATGGTGTCCGACTACAAATACCCTCTTGACGTCTCCTGGAGAAATGTCTATCTCTTTATGGGACTTGCACATCCTCTCCGGGCTACCGTTAACCGGGCTCTTTTACGATGGAGTTGTCCCTACCTCTCAAGAACTCGTTGGTTCCGATGCAAAGGGTGTTCGATATTCTCACCGTTCATGTCGACATCTATTCCATGCCTACCACTTACTTCGGAAGCGCTCTAAAGGTCCGTCCTCCAATGTCTCTGTCGAAAGATGGATTCAGTTTTGGTTGAAGAAACAGAAGAAATACACTCAGCCTCCTCCGCGCAAAGAAAAGAAGGGTGTTCGCCCCAAGTCAACTCACAATCCTTCCGGCAATATTGAAGCACATGCAAAATGGATCAACATTGAAGAAGCTGTGTTTTCGAGCATTAGCGTTGATGTCGAACTGAGGCTCGAGACATACTTGGCGGCCCATTTGGCTTGTTGGCGTTGCACCTTCGTTCTCCCCACCGATGATGTAGGCATGATACGTCCTTCAACGTTCAAGATGGCTAGCATAATGGCGAGTGGCGAATAAGTCTCTCTTGCAGTTCCTGTCTTAGCAAGCATCTTCAACGGCATAAATAGGATTTCGAGATCCTTGAGACCCCATCAAGAGAACTCTCCGTTTCCTATTCACTTCGTCTATAGTTGGTTGGCGCTTTATTTCAAGACCCATTGTCAAGTTCTGCAAGGCGTAGCCGTCGATGGCCCAAAAATGATATCTTATTCCGGAGAAGGAAGCGCTAGATACTATACTCCCGCGGATGCACGCAAACGGATTCACAAAGGAGATCTTATGTCTTGGACTTGCACCACGATCCCTAGGAGCGAGTCTTCTTTATATGTTGATGATGGAACAACAAAAGGGTCCGAGAGAAATTATTTCATCGCCATTCGCTCGAGCTATCTCTCCTTGCGGCGTGGTAATCGTTTCGTTATTGAGCCATATAGTCCTCATCGGTTTAGCCGTCAATTTGGGTTTTATCAAGATGTGCCGGGAGTACTTGATGAAGACGTTCGCGAGGCTTCTTTAATAGATGGACTCCGTTATTGGCGTCTATGTGTTTTGCTCGAGTCCATGTCTAAAGTGATATTTTCCGTCGTTCCTCAAAATCCAAGGAAGTTTCACATGGACGGCTATAAAAGATGGTGGACTGAAGCTTACGGAACTTATCTTGAAAATAAAGTTGCGAGTTTGGTGAACTTGGAGTTAAGTAAGATTCCACTTGAAGACAAAGAAGATGAGGCAAGAAATAGTCTCGGCAATCTTTCTCGCGAAAATGTGCTCCAAACCAAAAACCCTCCTAGAGATATAAAGAAGAGGAACGTTTTGCCTCCATCGGATGAGAGTGACGATAGCCACATAGAACGTCATTGGAAAAGGCCGAAGAGGGACCCGCAATCTTCAAAACCACAAGATCTTCATATTGATAACAGTGTGGACAGTCATTCTCGAACAAATGACACTTTTGCTGAGAAGGTTGCACTTAACACTTTCCCTTTTTTTTTTTTTTTTTTTTTTTTATTATTATTATTTTGTCTTAATGATAATTTTTTTTTAGTTGGAAAACGAGATAATTAACGTTGATGATCGCGAGGAATCTCAAGCTAGTCATCACTCAACTGCCAGGGCTTGCTCAATGGGTGCAACTTTGTCGCCGACTGCTTTGATGCCTGCCAGAACATCCAAGATGAAAGAGACTGCGAAAGGGTCGTACAATGGTGCTTGTTCAGTTTTCGTGGGTGAAAATTTTCTGAAAAATAACAAGCGGGTTTTTCTTCGCCAATTATGGCAAGATCTTCGTGCGAGGATAGTACGGACTTCCATTGATTCCATCTCGTCTATTCAAGAAGATGTCCAATTAGTTCTTGGAACCATGAGGGATCTTGGTGATTTCGACATATCTTGCATAGAGGAATTATTGAAGTCATTATTTTCCCAGGCGACGGCTTATGATAAGGTGAGGTCATCGAACTCTGAGAAGGCATCTAAAGAGATTCTATCACGACAATTAGATGAGGCTAAAGATCGTTTGCATACTACTCAAGCTAGAGAACACAAAGAGACTCTTAAAGTTCAAGTCACCAATAATGATTTGGAGAGTGTCAAGAAAGAGCGTGCTGCTTTGAAGGTGGGGGTGGGACAGTTGAGATCATCATTAAAGCGACAACGAGAACTCCTCCATACTGTTCAAACTGAAATTCGTGAGATTAACAAAGAGATTGTTGCCATTGAAAATACATCCCCTTTAAGTGATGATTTGGTAGAAGAATTGCGCGCTTCTGCCGAGCTTCTAGAAGATGCCAAAGGAAAGTTGAACGATTTAGACCCTTTCGCTTGAGCTAGATTTAGATTTTTTTTTTTTTTTTTTTTTTGTTTATTTCACTTTTATGACTCATGAAATAAAAAAAAAAATCTCCTTTTCCATCTTGCTCCCTTAGTATTCTGCACTTGTATTTTTCAACATTTTTTTTTTGTAGAAAAGGACTGAACTTAGAGAATATCTAAGCTGCCTACGTACCCCGAAAGGGATCAAGTCATAACGTAGTTCAAAGAAAAAAGATAGATTTTTTTTTTTAGGAGAGGACTGAACTTAGAGAATATCCAAGGTGCCTACGTACCCCGAATGGGATCAAGTCATAACGTAGTTCAAAGAAAAAAGATAGATTTTTTTTTTAGGAGAGGACTGAACTTAGAGAATATCCAAGCTGCCTACGTACCCCGAATGGGATCAAGTCATAACGTAGTTCAAAGAAAAAAAGATAGATTTTTTTTTTTTTTTTTAGGAGAGGACTGAACTTAGAGAGTATCCAAGCTGCCTACGTACCCCGAATGGGATCAAGTTATAACGTAGTTCAAAGAAAAAAGATAGATTTTTTTTTTTTTTAGGAGAGGACTGAACTCAGAGAATATCCAAGCTGCCTACGTACCTCGAATGGGATCAAGTCATAACGTAGTTCAAAGAAAAAAGATAGATTTTTTTTTTTTTTTTTTTTTTAGGAGAGGACTGAACTTAGAGAATATCCAAGCTGCCTACGTACCCCGAATGGGATCAAGTCATAACGTAGTTCAAAGAAAAAAAGATAGATTTTTTTTTTTTTTAGGAGAGGACTGAACTTAGAGAGTATCCAAGCTGCCTACGTACCCCGAATGGGATCAAGTCATAACGTAGTTCAAAGAAAAAAGATAGATTTTTTTTTTTTTTTAGGAGAGGACTGAACTTAGAGAATATCCAAGCTGCCTACGTACCCCGAATGGGATCAAGTCATAACGTAGTTCAAAGAAAAAAAGATAGATTTTTTTTTTTTTTTTTTTTTTTTTTTTTTTTTTTTTAGCCGTGCACAGTTTCAACTCATGCGGGCTAGGAGCCTTCTCCTCCACTTCATGCATAGTACCGCTTCATTTGTGTATGCTTCTTTGACGACATAAGGACCATCCCACTTTGAAGTAAATTTATTTCCCGTTTTATGAGTGACGATGATGGGCCTCCTTACGGCAAGTACCAAATCTACAACTTGAAACGATCTTGGCCGCACCTTCTTGTTAAACGCCCTAGAAAGACGAGCTTGGTAGCATTCAATACTTTGTTGTGCCTCTAATCTTTTCTCGTCAAGAGCTTCCAATTCTGCAAGACGCAAACGGGCATTTTCTTCTTGAGTGAGTTCTTCTTGTATAGCTATCCTCAATGATGGAATTTGTTTTTCAAGAGGAAAGACCGCTTCCACACCGTACACCAACGCATATGGAGTGGCTTGAGAAGGTGTTCTATACGTTGTTCTATAAGCCCATAAAGCTTCTCCCATCCTTTCGTGCCAATCGCGTTTTGACTTGGCAATCACTTTCTTCAGCAAATTACATAAAGTCTTGTTGAAGGCCTCGGCGAGTCCATTGGCGGCAGCGTTGTACATTGAAGACTTTCTTTGCTTGAAGCCAAACTTTTCACAAAGTTTATCTATCACACCGTTGCAGAATGGCTTTCCGTTGTCTGTGATCACATATCGAGGAACTCCGTAACGGTAGATGATGTTGACGCGGATGAAATCGGCAACATTCTCCTTTTTTACTTCTCGAAGAGGCACTGCTTCAGCCCATTTGGAAAAGTAGTTTGTTGCTGCCAAGATATAGAGATGTCCAGCGGAAGACTTTGTCATAGGTCCAACAACATCCAAACCCCAAGCATCAAAGGGCCATGAGGCAACAGTAGGGTGTAATGGCTCCGGCGGTTGATGAATAAAGTTTGCATGAAATTGACAAGGTTGACATTTTTGGGCATACTCCATGCAATCCTTTACCATAGATGGCCAATAATAACCCATTCATTTTATTCGGAAATGTAATTTGGGTCCTGACTGATGGGCGCCGCAAATTCCGGAATGAGCTTCTTCTATGGCTTGAATGGCTTCGCCATCACCTAAACATCTCAAGAAGACTCCATCAAATGAACGTCTGTAAAGTGTATCTTTGTAGTAGATGAAACGAGCCGCACGACGTCGAATATCAACTCTTTGATGTGGATCATTAGGCAACTTTTCGTACTTCAAGTAATCCACAAATGATTGACGCCAATCTTCCTTCTCGATTTCAAACACGTAAACCACTCGAGTTTCGTCTTCTTCAATTTCTCCATGTTCAACGATTGGTGGTACGACCCACCTCTTGAAAATTGATATATGAGCTCCGTCTTCGGGCATGGCTAAAGTAGAAGCAAGTTTTGCCAATGCATCTGCTTGTTTGTTATCATTTCTAGGCACATGTTCTATCGTCACATCACCAAGGTATCCGATAAGTCTTTTAGCATAATCGACATAAGGGAGTAAATCGAGCTTCTTAACTTCGTATGATCCGAGTATCTGATTGATCACCAACTTGGAGTCTCCATATACCTCCAATTTTAGTTGCTTTATATCAACTGCCATTTCTAGCCCAAGGATAAGAGCTTGATATTCAGCAACATTGTTAGAGCAATTTTGTGTTAAGGTAAAAGAGTGAGGCAACACTTCGCCGTTGGATGTGACAAATACTACTCCGGCGCCCGCTCCTTCTCTGTGAGAAGCTCCATCAAAGTACATTTTCCAAGGAGGACTAGCTTCAATCACAAGAACATCTTCATCGGGTAGATCATCGGATAACTCCCACTCTGCAGGGATAGGATGATCTGCCAAGAAATCGGCTAGGACTTGCCCTTTCACAGCCTTTTGTGGAATATATGTTATGTCAAACTGCTGCAATTGTAGGTACCACCTTGCGAGTCTGTCGGATAGGACGGGTTTTGACATAACATACTTTAGAGGATTCATCCTTGAGATGAGGCGGACAACATGTGCTTGAAAATAATGCTTCAACTTTTGAATTGCAAAAATGAGCGCTAAGCATGTCTTTTCGATTGGCGAGTAGTTCAATTCATTTGGTGTCATTGTTCTACTCAAGTAGTATAAGGCGCTCTCTTTTCCATCATCATTCTCCTGGGCTAGTAAAGCCCCGACGGATCAATCTTGAGCAGCAGTATAGAGTATTAACGATTGTCCGGGCACTGGTGCAATCAACACAGGAAGCTTCGTTAAATACGATTTTATACTTTCAAAGGCACTAGTGCAAGCTTCATCCCATTCAAAGGGAACATTTTTCTTCATGAGTCGGCTGAATGGTTGACATCGACCGGCTAAGTTTGAAATGAACCTTCTTAGGTATGCCAACTTTCCTTGCAAACTTTTGAGCTCATGAATGTTCCTAGGCTCGCGAATCTTTAAAATTGCATCAATCTTGGCTTGTTCGATTTCTATGCCTCGGTGACGAACTACGAATCCAAGAAACTTCCCCGAAGTAACACCAAATGCACATTTCAATGGATTCATCTTCAACTGGTACCTTCTCAAGCGCTCGAAGACTTTTCTCAAATTTTGGAGATGATCTTCCCTTCTTTTGGATTAAACTACCAAGTCATCCACATAACATTCAACATCTTTATGGAGCATGTCATCAAATATCTTTTGCATGGCTCTTTGGTATGTAGCACCGGCATTTTTCAAGCCAAATGGCATCACTTTATAGCAATAGATGCCCTTAGGAGTGTGAAAGGCTGTTAATTCTTCGTCTCTCGGCGCCATTCGTATTTGATTGTATCCTGATGACCCATCCATAAATGATAATGCTTCGTGGCCCGTAGTAGCATCAATCATTAGTTCGGCTATTGGCATTGGAAAGTCGTCCTTAGGGCATGCTTCGTTCAAATCTCTAAAGTCAACACATACACGAATTTGTCCATTCTTCTTTCTGACAGGGACAATACTTGAAATCCATGTTGGGTACTTGACTTATCGAATGAAACCAACATCAATAAGTTTATTCACTTCAGCCTCAATTGCAGGGACTAATTCAGGTCTAAATCTACGTTGGCCTTGCTTTACAGGGCGAGCTCCTTTCTTCACGGAGAGATGATGTATTGCCACTTTTGGGTCCAATCCGGGCATTTCTTTAGAAGACCATGCAAACACATCCTTGAACTCGTGCAACAATTCAATATAAGTCTCCTCTTCGTTGACAGCCAGTAAAGCGCTAATGTAGATTGGTCGAGGATTCTCCGCATCTCCTAAATTAATCTCATTTAACTCATCGATGGTGGCTTTGACTCCTTCTTCAAGCTCGGGTGGAGCAATTTCAGCGTCTTCCTCCTCAATCACGTCTATTTCACTTAAAGTGATATGATACGATGATGCCACACTTTCTCTGTCATCTTCCTCGTCGTCTTGGATTTTTGTAAAGACGACAGTTCGCATTTTAGCCTTCAACTCTTCACCACATGTTATGGTCAAATAAGTACGCCGTTTCATGCGAGATGGAATTGAACTTCGAATCCTTCGTGTTTTGGTGATTTTAGTATTAGAGACACCCACATCTTGCTTGTTCTTTCTGTTATGCCCCCACTTTCTAAGTGGTCCAAGCCTATCAACGACGGATGGCGTAAGTCTATCAAACCCTCGTTTGTCGCCTTTTTCATGCCCCCACTCTCTAAGTGGTCCAAGCCTATCAAAGACGGATGGCGCAAGTCTGTCGAAGACAGATGGTGTAAGCCTATCAAAGACGGATGTCCTTCTCACTTTTGTTCTACTTTCAAGAAAATCGTCTGTTGATGAGAATTCATCTTCGATTATGTAATTACTGGTAGCTCTATTGATAGCAATACGAATTGGCTTTTGTGGAACAAATCCAAGACCAACTCTAGGACTTTGAATAGCATGTCCCTTTTCTTTCAACATTATCTGAGTAGTATTGAGGCCATGCACCTTTTCGCCAACAACTTCGGCAGGAAGCCATCCAAGCGTAGAATCTTCACGTGGGTTGAAACCAGCTTTCACTAAGAGTTTATAAGCATTTGGGCCAAAACATTTTGTCATTTGGGACTCGGAGAATTCTTCGCATTCCTCTTGGGTTCCTTCTGTGGGATGAACAAATCCTTTAGGTGGTTGAGAAGTTGATCGCTTCTCGTCAATTGGTGTTAGGGGAAACATCAAATCTTTCAAAGCCTCACACGCTAAAGGAGCATTGTCTTGATTATTTCTTCGCTTTGGTTCTTCAACTGGTAGAATTTCTTTGGCCTTTACCGTCTTCTCATCATCAAGATAGTACTTAGCATCGGCAAAGTGGGCTTCTGCCTCGGTGAACGGTTTATCATCGGCGAGTATTATTTTAACTACTCCGTCTCGACAATACTTGAAACATTGGTGCCAAGAAGAAGGAACCACACTATTCTCATGTATCCAAGGTCGTCCGAGAAGCATGCGATATGAGGTTCTTGCATCAATGACATGGAACAGTGCGGTGGATAACATATCATCCATTAACAACTCTATCCTTATGATGCCAAGGGCCCTTTGTCCTTCTTGATTAAATCCTTGGATCATCAAGCGACTAGTTTTGAGCTCCTCCGTGGAGATTCCCAATTCCTTTAAAGTCTGCAACGGCAAAATATTGACTGCAGAACCTCCATCGATTAAAATCCTATTCACCTTCTGCTCACGGGCGTAGCCGGCAACAAACAACGGCCTATTGTGTGGTTTGGAACCAAGAAGTAAATCTTCATCAGCGAAAGTTATTGTTGACATGCATTTACCAATCACGGTACAAACTTCATTTGGAGACGGAGTCGTTCCACTAGCAGCGGTCTCCTTTTCAATTATCGCGTTGCATGAGATGTTGATACAATCATCATCTCCTCTGTGTAAGTTTGTTGTCGTCATGTCAAGGGACTCAAAAGTGGTGACGACAAAATTTGTAGTGGCGCTGATCTCTTCAAGTGATATCTTCCCTTGGCGAGCTAGCTGCATAACTTTATCTTTGAATACGAAGCAATCATGAATTGGGTGCCCGACCAACCGATGATACTTGCAGTATTTTGGGTCATCGGTCTTGTTAGCTTCTTCGGGGCGCTTCATTTCAGGCAATTCGATAAGTTTTAAACCTAGCAAATCGTCAAATATTCCAGCCACATCGGTGTCGAGGAATGGATATTCCCTTGCTTGCATTTCTTTTAGAGTAAGTCTTCTTCTTTCTTGGGAAAAATCTTGTTTTTCCTCATTGTTTCCGTTCACTTTCCCTTGAAATTTGATAGGGGTTGCATTCACTGCAAAGATTCTTTGCTTGAGGTCTTAGAGAAAACTCTACCCCCCTTCCGAATGTCTTGTTTTTCTTTGGACTGTCGAGGCTCTTGAACTGGTGGTCCCTCAACTCCACTAGCCATAATGCTCAACTCCATGTCATGCGCTCTAGTGGCCAACTCTTCGAAAGTCTTAGGTTGAATCCCTTGCAGGATATATCGGAGTCCCCATTGCATTCCTTGAATGCACATCTCGATAGCTGAAGGCTCTGACAATCGATCCTTGCAATTCAGGCTTAAATTCCTCCAACGGTTAATGTAGTCAATGACGGCCTCTTCTTTCCACTGGCAAGAGTTTGTGAGCTCGATCATGCTCACTGTTCTTCGGGTGCTGTAGAAGCGATTCAAAAATTCTTGCTCCATTTGACTCCAACTGTCAATTGAGTTCGGCTCTAGGTCCGTATACCAATCAAAAGCATTCCCCTTCAATGATCAGACGAATTGTTTCACGAGGTAGTCTCCAAAAGTCCCAGCATTGTTGCAAGTTTCAACAAAATGTGCCACATGCTGTTTTGGGTTGCCCTTGCCATCAAATTGCTGAAACTTCGGGGGTTGGCAACCAATTGGCATCTTCAAGTCGTCTACTCTTACAGTGTATGGCTTGGTGTATGTTGACGATGATTTTGAACCCTCATCGAATTTGTTCTTGATAGTTCCCATGATGAACTCCTTCAATTGGTCTATAGGAATCAACCCCTCTGACGAAACCTGTAATTCTTCAGCTGAGCTCTTCTCCCTATCGGTTGGATGTCGCCTTGCAGAAGTTTCAGCTTCGGTGTGATTTTCACCTTGTTTTCCCATGTCGTGACTACCGTCAACTTTGTTCCTCAATATCGCAATTTGGGAGTCTTGTTCTTGAATGTGTTTTGTTATCCCTTCAATGGCCTTGGTCAAGCTCGCCATTTGCTCCTCCATGGTCGTAGCATGTGTTGTCATGACGGGGGCCACCTCAGAGTAGTTTGATGTCGAACGGGACGTGGATGATGAAGCTTCTCCTCTAGATCCTTCCACGTCTTCACCTGTGTTGACGAGAGGTGATGAGCCTTTCTCAATGATTTGCGGTGTCGAGCTAGTCTCGGAGGATGCCTGCAGTTTCTTAGCCATACTCCTTGTAACTACGCCTACACTTGATGAATTCGAAGTAGCAGCCTTCATCGCGAGCGGTTACCGTAACACTTCGAGGATCTTCGATAGAGAGAAGAGATGAGAGGTAGAGATGTCCCACCAGGCGTGCCAAAATTTGTAACAACAAATTCTTATCTGCGATATAAACAAACAAGAAAAATTGAACAAAGATAATTTTTTATTGAATTGAAATAAATAAATTGCGGGTTACAATCTCTATTTTAATCATCTAATTCTTCTCTCTAGAACAATATATGGTTGACTTGAATTTTCGGAGTCGAGTCATTGACTTGATCTTCTCCGGATTTGATTTTGGATTTGAATAACGTTTTCCAAGGGTCTTGCGACTTGAATCTCGGATCGAACGTTGAACTTTGACTAAATTTGACTTGAAGATCTTGAAATTCTTGATGGATTTGGCCCTTCAATCTTCCAATGATCTTGACTTGAATTGATTAACGTTAATCCGAAGGTTTGGCACCGTTATCTCGGATCGAACGCTGGATTTGATGAAGAATGCCTTGAATTTACTCAAGAACACCTCGAATTTGACGAAGAACGCTTTGAATGTAGAGAGAGAATCTTATCTCCTACGAATTCTTCTTCCTTGCTTCTTGAATTGTAGAGAGAACTTTTGCTCCGACGGTTTCTGCTCCTTCAGTTGTGTGTTTTGAATTGTGAAGGGAGGGTCCCTATTTATAGTGGTAGAATAAGAGTCCTTGATGGGCGTCACTGATGATGTGGCGCGATTTGATTGGCCCAATTTAAATTGATATCTATCTCTTGTAACTTGGAAGAGAAGAAACAATTCTATTGGCCAATAATTAATTGATATTTATCTCTTTATAACTTGGGAGAAAAGAAATAATCTTATTGGCCAATATATATTTAATATCAATTATTTATTTAAATTAGAAATTAATTTAATTAAATTCCAAAATATATAATTGATAAAAATATATATATGTGACCGCATATATACGGGTCTTCAATTGGCATCTAAGTCCTTTGGCTATGTATAATTACACAAATGTCATTGGATCAAACTTTATTCCATAGATAATTTAGCCATTTAATTGGCTTAAATTTTATTCGTCTACAGAACCGTTTGAGAGATGGAGAGAGAGAGAGAGAGAGAGAACGTGGGAGAATATTAAAAGAATGAAATAAATATGGATTGGAGAAACGTGAATATGTAGGTTAGAGAATTTAGGTTAAAAGGGCAAAATAGGGATTAAAAAAAATTTAGGGATGTGGCTCATATATTATTTGAAACTAAGGATTTAACTAAAAAAATGAATTTCGACTTGTTATTTAGTTCAAATTAGGTTTCGTTTGAGGGACTTATAGCATATTACCCCTATTAATAAGAAATGTTATATGGTATGCTTTGATCATTACTTTTAAAATTTTCTCCCAAATTACTGAAAATATAATTAAGCAAATCATAATAAATATTAATTGACGAATAGGTTGGTATGTATTTTTGGAAAAAATAAATAATATGGAATTATAGTGTAAATGGAAATCCTATAAAATTTTATAAACTGTGGCCACATAGAAAAAATGAACCAATGAAAATGAATATTTTGTCTATGTATGCGATTGAAAAAAAAGAAAAGGATCTAATCATCCAATAAATTACATCAATTTGACACATATGAGAGATAAAAGTTGAAATATACTAATAGGAAACTTTGTCTCTCAGAAAATTGTACAAAAAAGTCAAGAATTTTGGTGTATATGATAATTGGGAGGTTTTGGAACTAATATAATTTAATGAGATCGGTATTAGTACTGCTATTAGTATTAGTATTAATATTAGTATTAGTGTTTGTATTCATTGTACTTGCAATAATTGTAAATTTGATTTCGATAAAAAATAGTCGAGGTCAATGAAGTTGTTGTAATATAAAAAAGTAATTCATGTATCTCTTGATTTTTAATATATATATATATATATATATATATATATATATATATGTCTTCATCTTTTATTAAATCTATTTGAGATTGTTGGATTTTATTGTTCTGCCCGAATACGAGAGATATTGATTTGGACCCTTTATTAATTATATAATGCAATACATGTAATTTTTGTATGTGAAAACATAGTATGCACTTTGATTTGGGAAATAATGTCTTATATTTTATAATTTGTCAATTGTTCACACTTCAATTTTAATCTTTGCTTATTTGATTTTAAAATCTTATGTCCCTGCATTTTATCTTTTAAAATTTTATATAGTGTTTATTATTCAATTATTGTTGTTTATGTACTACTTGTATTGAACTAATATAAATTTCTTTAAATGTGTTTGATAACCTAACTGTTTATGCACCTCATTTATCTTCATTTTTGTAAAGATTTAAATGTGAAGATATAATTAAAACAATATTTTATTTTCCAAATAGAAGTTTTTACATGTTTTGTAATTACAGTGTTATCATCATTAATAGGATCTACTCGAGAAAAGTTCAAGTAACTTAAAAAAATCTATGAATTTTTCAGAAAAAATAAATTGTAAAGGAATTAAAATACGTATATCACCGTTATATTCTGCAAATATTTATTTAAAATTAAAGTTTACGGATTTGCAAATATTTATTTATAATTATAGTTTAGGGATTTAAAGGTCAAAAGAAAAAAAATAATCTGCCAACAATATTTATTTCATAAATAGTTGTTTGCATAACAATAGTTTAAGAATGGAAAAAATTAGCGGCTCAAGAATGAATGTTTTTTTTTAGGTTTTGAATTTCCTCCAAATAAAGCTTTATTTATAGATGAGATGTCGTTGTAATGATAAAAATCACAAACACAAACATAAAGCAATAATATAATACTCTTTTTAGTCTTTTTTAAGTTTAAAATGACGTCCCAAAAACAGTATCCGAGTCAGAAGAAGATGTGCCCACGTATATTGAATCAGAAGAAGAGCTCATTCTTCTTGCAGGTCTTGGGAATTTTTGGGCCGACAAAATAATCCAGGATTGGGTTGCCTTTCACAAGTTCATGAATTATCGTCTTCCCCACTTCAAGAAGAATCAAATAACTGAAAATCTACATTGGATGAGACTAAAATTCAGAAAAATTAAGGAAAAATGGCGTTTTCGTAAATTTGCATCAAACAATCACGATTCTGATGTTGAAAAGTAAAAAATACAGAAGAAGTAAATATGAATATAATGTTATTTTTTGCTAGTAAAATAAAAATAAATATAATTGAAATGAATTCAACGTAAGAAATTTTTCTAACATAATTTTATACAATCTTATTTAATAACCATTTCACATCCTTATAGAAGGGAAGGTGTAGTGGTCCACCAAGACGGAAATCAAGTGAAAAAAAATTGAATAGAAAATTAGATTACAAATAGAGGAAGAAAATAAAAAAAAAATCATATTAAAAGAAATATGCGTGTAATTATTTGTGAAATGAAAAGGAGATATTGATGTTTCATCAACAATTTCCATATAAGTACGTGAATTTTTATGGTACAATTTGATCATTAAATTCTAGATTAGTTACCATATAATTATACACGGGATATATGATTAATTTGTGACATATTTTGTGATTAATTGTCTGATTTGTTGACAAATTATAGAAATAAAATTGTCAAATTTAAATTAAATGTTATACGGTATACTTTGATCATTAATTTCAAGATATTCTCCCGGTAGTGAAAATAAAATTGTGGTTTTTGTGCATAAGTCCCAAATCAAACATGTTTATTATTCTAGGTTTAGGGCTATATCTCTTTCACTAATAAGCCAATCCTTTAATATTTATTATAAATAAAGGAAACATTCATGTATATGGCTATATGCCAATATTACCATCAACCCTTTCTACCTAATTTTTAATTGTAACCTCAATTTAATCAATTTTGTCCACAAAAATCCGATTTTGACCACAAAAATTCAATTTTGACTTTTTTTGGAGCATACTTTAATATTCTCCAATTTCATCTTTAACTTAATTTAATCTCAATTTGACCCCAAATTTCACAAATTATTCAATTTTGACCCAAAAACTTTTTTTTTCAAATTTTTTTTTCAGCCGGATTCCGGCTTTGACTTTTCAAAAAAAAATAAAATCTTTTTTTGTTTTTTTTCTTTCGGATTTTTTCGTATTGTCAACGGCAGTACAATTACGTTAATTAACTGTCATTGACAGTATAATTACGTTAATTTACTGTCAGTGACAGCACAATTACGGTAAACGTTGATTTTTTTTTTTTTTTTTGCTTTTCTCTTTTTTCTTTTCTTTTCTTCCGGATTTTTTCGCCGGTTTCCGGCGTTGATTTTTTTTAGTGTTTTTTTAAGTGTTTTTTTTGTTTGTTTGTTTGTTTTTGTTTTTTTTTACGTCCGCCGCTAAACGTTGACTGTAATTATGCTGTCACTGACAGTAAATTAAGTAATTATACTGTCAATGACAGTTAATCAACGTAATTGTACTGCCGTTGACAATACATTTATGTAATCGTTCTGCCGTTGACAGTAAATTAACGTAAAATTATTATTTTTTATTTTATTTTTTGTTATTTATTTTAATTTTGTTTGATTTGTTGACAAGTCAACGTAATTATATTACTGTCGTTGACAATACATTTATGTAATTGTGCTGCCGTTGACAGTAAATTAATGTAATATTATTATTTTTTTATTTTTTGTTGTTTTTTTTTATTTTGTTTGATTTGTTGACAAGTCAACGTAATTATATTACTGTCGTTGACAGTAAAATAACTGTAAACACAATAATACTGTCAACAATATCAATATTATTATTTTTTTGGGTTTTTTGTTTTGTTTGAGTTATTCACGGAGTAACGTAATAATATTACTGTCTATTATTGTAATATTACTGTAAACACAATAATATTACTGTGGTTGACGGTAATATTACTGTTGTTATAGTAATATTGTTGTCAACCACATCAATATTATTATTTTGTTTGGATTTTTTGTTTGTTTGTGTTATTCATGGAGTAACGTAATAATATTACTGTCTATTATTGTAATATTACTGTGGTTGACAGTAATATTACTGTTGTTATAGTAATATTACTGTCACTCACATTAATATTAATTCTTTTGGTTTTTTATTATGTTTACATTTGTTGAACGGTCAACATAGTAATATTACTCTATTACACAATAATAATGAGTTTTGTTGTGTTAATATTATTGTGCTAGAGATTAATATAGCAATATTACTGTGTTAAACTGTAGTTTAGTTTAATTTTACTGTGTTTAACAGCAATATAGTTAATATTACTGCCAATCCCAACAATATTGTTGTTTAAACGAAAAAAAAGGTTACAGAAACAAAGAAAAGAAGAAAAAATAAATAAATAAATCGAAAAAGTCAACGCCGGAAACCGGCGAAAAAATCCGGAAGAGAAAAAATAAATTGAAAAGTCACCGCAAGAATCCGGCGGGAAAAAAAATAGTTTTTGAAAAAAAAATTGGGAAAAAAAATTTTTGGTCAAAATTGAATAATTTGAGAAATTTGGGGTCAAATTGAGGTTAAATAAAGTTAATGATGAAATTGGAGCATATTAAAGTATGAGGGGTTATTTTAGTCCTTTACAAAAATCTGAACCATGTGTGGACTTATTGGTAAATGAGTTTTTTGTCTAGATTTCTTTATATATAAGTACCCATTGATGGGCTTATTTGTAAAGACCCCAGTAAAATTAAGCAAATCATAATAACTAATTGATAACTGATAATTGACGAATTGGTTGGTATGTATGTTTGGAAAAAGAAATTATATATATAATCAGAGTATTAATTAATAGTAATAATACCAATTAATATGATTGGTATTAGTAATAATATTAGTAATATTAATAATATTAGTATTGGTATTAATATTAATATTTAATAGTAGAAGTATTAATATTAGTATTGGTATTAATATTGATTCTACTTTAAATAAAAAATATTTTGAGGTAGTTGTAATTAAAAAAAAAAAGTAATTCATGTATTTCTTGATTTATTATTCTGCCCGAATCTGAGAGCTATTGATTTGAGACCCTTTTTATTCATTGTATAATGTAATACATGTAATTTTAGTATGTGAAATAATAACATGCACTTTAATTTGGGAAATAATACCTTCTATTTTATAATTTTTCAATTTTTCACACTTCAGTTTTCATGTTTGAGTATTTGATTTTAAAATATTATGCCCCTACATTTTATATTTCGAAATCTTACTCAATATTTATTATTCAATTAATGTTGTTTATATACCTACTTATATTATATTAATATTAATTTTTTTACATTTGTTTGATAATCTTGTTGTTTATTGTTGAGTATTTTACGTACATGCAAGTGTACGTATAAAACAAGTAATATAGTGAAAAAAAGTCCAGATATCAATCCCACAAAGAATATTAAATTATCTAATCTAGCTCATGCTACACAGTCGAAACTCGATTAATTTATTTAAATTGAGCTAAAGCAATTTTAAAGCAAATTAAACAAGCAAGAGCACGAAAGCAATTAAAAACGAAGATTTATCAAACTAAACAAGCATATGATTTTATTCTTCCTCCTCTGTGATTATTGAGTCCCCAATTCCTTCAATTATGCAAGTAATTAACGCGGATTACTAACCTGAAATGCTAAATTAATCATAACTCGCTTCCACATGAATTATGATTCTTATATTCTAAATTGAATTACTGTACTCCGATGCAATTAAATCTAGAACACAACATGAAGCACAAATTTCAATAATGGCTACATAAGAGATTAACTATATTCCTATATTAATACAACAAAGGCTCTTCTATCAAAGTTCTAATTATTAAAAAAAAATTCATCCGTTTAACAATAACAGAAAAGCACATAAAATTGTCAGTTTCATGCACTTAATAAAACAAGTAGAAGAAATAATCACATAGTTAAAACTTGCATAAAATCATACAAAAGGGTTTAGTCGTTGGTTCCATTTGACCTAGCCCAAGACTCTTATACATACAAAAAGGAATAAGATTGATGCTAGCCCCAAAATCAGTGATCGATTTAGAAAAATTATCACCTATAGTACAAGGGATCATAAACTTACCTGAATTGCCGAGTTTTTTAGGGATGGGCCTGGTAAGAATTTCACTACACTGTTTAGTAAGATGAATCATCTCGTTTCTTGCAACTTATTTCCTTTGGTCACGAGGTCCTTGACAAACTTCACCCACTCTGGCATTTGTTGGAGTGCCTCGAGGAGATGAATATTTATGCGAATTTCCTTCATCTTGCTGACAAAGCTTTGGTATTCGACATCAAGCTTCGGCTTTTGGAACCTTTGCGGGCATGAAATAGGTGGAGCCAGTGTAATCGTGGCTTTTGAAGTCTCTCCTTGCTCGCTCTTTGCCTCTTCCACCGACTCGGTCTCCTTTGTTTCGCCATTAGCCTTCTCCTTTCTAGGGGCCTCCACCAATTTTCTTTCGTTTTCATAGGCTCACTCCTTAGACTTGCTCGTTTTGCCTTTTTCTTGGATCTTGTGTGTTTGATGGCAAAGCTCCCGTTGGCCAATTTCCTCGTTCCAATGCCATTTGTGCCACTTGAGTCTCTAAGTAGTGCACCGAAGCTTGAGTGGCAGTCATAAATTGGGCTAACACCTCATCAATCTTGGAGCTTGAATTTTGGGCAGATGGATTGATACGAACCCCATAGAACTCGTTACGAGACCCTAATACCTTACGCGGAAGCAAGATCGAAACATCCAAAAACAAAGATTCAAAGGTGTGGAACCGCGACCCGTTGCCTATAAAGAGGCAAGAACCTTGGTATGTGAAGACGCCACAATCGATTGTGAAAGATCGATTGATAAGTCGGGGTGAACAAACGGAATCAACCGATATGTTCGAAGAGTTCTTAAAGAACCAAAGAGAATATTCTCAATTAAATCATCAAAATTCGTCCTCTAAAGTAAGCCAAATTGGCAACCTATTTATAAGGTCTAAAAAGACTCATTTTTCACAAGGAAAATGACTCCTACCTAAACTATAATAAGGAAATAAATAAATAAGCAAATCCTAACCATAAAAGACTCTTAAATAATAAAAACATAATAAAACCTAAATTAAAAACGTGCATAAGTAAATTAAATAACTTGATCTTCAAGTCGGCTTCTCGATCACCCTTCTAATCTCGCGACATTGGGCTGTGCACGTGCATGCAATTAAAGCTCAATTTCGACACTGTTCCACTTCGAATATCTCTTCGCTCAAAACATGAAAGTTGTATATCTTTCAGTTAGCTTTCCGAATCATTTTGAATCAGCTTAAATGGACTTCAGATGCGAAAGTTATAAGTCGAATGGTAAACTCTGCCAGAATAGGCGAGAATCTCGGATGCATGGAATTCGACTTGTCCAACGAATTCTTCTCTTTCTTTTCTTCCAATTCCAAACCATCAACTCTTCAAAGGTCTGATTCAAGCCTTTATTATTCAATCCCAACACGAACGGCTCCATTAATCTCACTCGCTTTCTCTTCTTCCAATTCTTTGTCTTGGAGCTTGTGCGGATCGTATCATTCTCCCCCTCTTTAAAAGGATTCGTCCTCGAATCCGGACAAATATCACAAGGAGTATAAACAAAATCGACTTCATGATCGATCTCCCTCTTTGGCAGCAAACTAACACATATCTGCACCACATCGCAAAACTTATCATCTATTAACCATTGAAGCATAAACCCTTGTGGATATTTTGTAGCTCGAAGCCCCAACGCGTCAAACCTCGACACCACCATTTCATCATAATGCACAATAGGAGTTTGAACTCCGGTTAGTTCAGCGTTAACTTCATTGCATGGCTGGATCATATCATGGATTGTTCCATGATAACCTTGTCGTGGTGGAGCTCGTTGTTGGTATTGACCTTGAGTCCTTTGAAGCCCTTGTCCTTGTAAATTTCCTCTGTATTGGCCTTGTGATCTCCATCCTTGATTTTGGAACTGACGAGGGTCATTGTTGACGTAATTTAGCGATTTTGCCTATTGTTGGCATTGGAGTTGTTGGGGATCAGGCACGTGTACGCAGCGGAATACAATTTTTTTTTTATTTTTTTTATACAAACACGTGCACAATAATTACAATTAATTGCGTACCTTTTCGCTTCCATTCACTGACAAACATGCTCGCATATATAATTAATTTAAATGATATAAATTAAATCATCATAGCATGCTCGTGAAATTAAATCAAATAATTAACATGCTCAACGAACGATTCACATAAACACATAATCAAACATTTAGGTTCATGTGATTAAATAATGAATTAACATACATTAATCTCAATTACTATAAATTAATTAATACATGTATATTAATTAGGGAAAACGATACATTACCCTTGAAGCGTGAATCGAACGAAGACTCGAGAAGACGGCTAGCTGCTCTTCCCACTCCTATTGATCCAACCTGTTTGATGATCTGAAATTACAGCCTCCGACTTCAATATCTCCATGCTTATTTACCGTATGGACAATTTCTTCTCGAATATTGTAGATTTATGAGTCGTGAAGCTTCTATCAAAATTTCACGTCCATCCGATCATAGGTTGATTTATGACGAATTTTCTCGCTGGACTGCACAGAAAATCCAAGAGCAGTTTTTCAGAATTGCCTTCTCGCATCACCGACTTGTGGCGGCGCGTGGGGACGCGTGCAGACGACCCTGGTGGCGGCGTTGGCGGCATAATAATCTTCCTCCTCTTAGGTTTCACCTCGTATATTCAATCCACTATCCACGAAGCACCAGGTACGTGATAGACTAAGTACAACGAAGAAGAACGAAGGGAAAAGAAAGATGCCGATGCGGCGGCGACTGGCGGCGGCGCGACGGCTAGTGGCAAAGGTAGGGTTTCGGCTGCAAGGTGGACGGCCGTGGGGAGAGAAGCTAGGGTTTCAAGCTTGTGTTATGTCGTTTTTTTTTTTTCATATCTTTCGAAAGACATATAAATCCGCCTTAAGTTGGGCTAGGCCCAACAGCTTAAGTCAACTCTCTTTCTCGGCTCGTTTCTAACAAATGAATGCTTGCAAAAATATAACAATTATATTTTGACGATGAGCACAAATTCTCGTCGATACGAGTACCACTTTGCAATTTACCAATTTCCGAAATTGGAAACCCTAATTTAGGACTTGCCAAATTGCGAAACTTCCCAAAATAGAAAGTTCGATAAATTTCCGTTGGATTCTTTTCCTATATTTATTCTCATCCGTAATTAACAATTACAAATGTTGGACTCAATCACATTGACTTCAATTACACTAAGATTAAGTAATTAATCTTAGCTCGTTGCATTAAGGATCTCAAGTACACGAGCAGTGTGAACCTCGATGGTTCAGGTGTAAACTAGCCGTGGGCCCACAACCCATTGTTGTTTAAACTCGTCCCTAGAGTTACAATTAAGTTGAATCTATTTTCAACTTAACTACCTAACGAATAAAGATTGGCGTCTAGCAACTTCGCGTCATGATTCCCTAGATACAAACGAAGTGCCTGCAAGAACTTTGTAATATAGTTAATGTACAGTACGATCCCTTCGATACATATATCCTGATTGAACTAGAGGCTTTGGTTCGTTGAGATCTCTTTATGAGTTCAATAACTGTGTGGACGTTCTTGCTTATTTAATCCGTTCGTGTTTGACTTAGAGAAACACATTTCTCTAATCACGACACTTTCAGCTGTGGCCACATACTTCATCGATTGAAAATCGCAAGAAAAAACAGAATATCCATGACTAATCAAGCGATCGAATCTCCTACTACAATGCACATACCTCCCACTAGATTTCGGACTGCACGAACACTGGCCCTTGAGGCGGTCCTTGGTGGAACTCAGGGACAGGTCACGATACAGCTGGTCCTCTAGTGAAGTCACGGTGATGTCTGGGTCTTAAGGATTAATGGTGTACAACTATATCATAGAAACCTCTACTCGATTATTGGGAACCACTTAGAGATTTCTAGAATGATGGAGTTCATTGAACTCATCAACTTATGAGCACCCACTTATGTATGCCGATGTCACAACACCTTTGACCGATGAGACGCAGTACACATACACTGAGTGCTAGTCTCGAATGGGAAAGGCTGATATCCTCATTAGTGGTATAACCCGTTGACTAGGAACCACGTTTAACAGTTACTATCATTCAATAAATAATCTCACGATTCTACTAGATCTATTTATAGTAATTAAATAACTGTAAGGACTATATCCATGCTTATGCAAGGGATAAAGATATAGAATGCCAAAGGGGGGTTTTATCATAATTATGAAATAGATTATTTAAGAGTAGCGTGAGAAAACACAATAATTAGTTG
This sequence comes from Erythranthe guttata, assembly GCF_000504015.1. Next base: position 465,058 of record NW_012193888.1, on the reverse strand, counting down.
GCTCTTCGGTCACCTACTCTAACAATCTCCCACTTAACCTAAAGCCAACTACTCATTACCTAAGTCCCGTCGACTCTCGATATTTCTCATGGACCGGTATGGGTAAAGGATAAGTTCAGGGATCTAATACGTTGTCTACCTAGGCAACTCTCTCGAACTAAAGTCCGCCCCTATTAATTATCTTACTTATGCGATAATCACGATTCACTATATGCTTGGATTTATGATGAGACCTATTGAAATCATACATTCAACATTTGAATGTAATTTCGAATCCAAACTGCTACATTCGCGTCATCTATTGCCGCAATATATTAAGTTTTGGAGGTGGAATCCGTCGTCATGTATCACTTGGAACTCATACGACACCTCGTTACTAAGAATGAATTTAAATCCCGTCGTCCTTATTGAGTTGTCCACTTCCAATTGAAAAACTAAAGTCGTCGAACGACTTTATTTTCAACTCGGAATCCACATTGACTATATATGAACAAGTCCTTACTACTTCGCAAGTATTTAAGGATTTTTTTCATAGTTATCCAACTAACTTGGTTGGGGTTAGACCGTTATCTACAGCGAAGCTTCACTGCATAAAACATTATATCATGTCTATAATATGAATTGGGATAACTAAGCGACCTCTTCTATTTATCTCTATAAATACGTATCATCTAATACGTAGGAAGCTTATCCCAAATTCATGTGTTGAGAAATATTAGGACAATCGAGTTTTAGTTGACGGCAACATCCCTACAACATTCCAAATGAGTAGAATGATATCAACACAAAGCACTCGGAAACGTAATGGCACTCCCACTAACCTTCTTATAAACTTAAGGCTCTTTCGAATTCGTTACTAAATCAATTGCTTGATTTTGTGTCGAATCCAACATTCTAATTTATGGGATGCTAGGTTCAATCCATAAATGGATCGCTGGAATTTTGCAAACCTTTTGCTAATTTTGCTAGGTTCATATCCATTTTCCATATCTTGTAGTCATACTACGCAGAAATGGCTAGCAAAATCCTAATGGAATTATAGCATAGTGTTACGTGAAAAGTTATCTCACAAACAACAACTTGTCTTAGAGTATAACTCATTTTCACGTGTCTACCTTTCCATCTATTCCAACTTAAAGATTATAGATCCACTTGCATCCGACGGGAAAAATTCCCTTGGGTGGATCCATCAAGGTCCATACCTTGTTGGAGTATATGGAATCCATTTCAGATTTCATGGCATTAAGCCAATGTCCCTTACTGCATCAAATACAGCCTCATTGGAGGTTCTTTGGATCACATCCCTCGGCAAATTCATTTTGACTACCTTGAATGAGGGTTAGCCTATTGAGTTATCTACGGATCCTTTCGAATGTACACATAGATGGTTGAGAAGGTATATTAATGGGTGATTTGATTTTGATTGGCTCTTGTTCTATTTATGGTGTTGGAACATCAATTCGTGGTTCTCTAATTTCTTCGAGTTCTACCATACACCTATTCTATCGCATAGAAACTACTTCTTTAAGAAGGTGTCATTCTCCGAGACAAGCATTTTTGTTTCAAGGAATAGTAGAATAAGAATTTAAAACAATTTTTCAGATACCCCACAAAATGGCATAAGTTGGATCGACTATTCAACTCGTCTCCCACTAGCCACTTCTTGTAAGTGGATTATCGGGAATGGCAAAGTTCATATGGTGTGGAACTAACTGCTTCGGTGTTAACCCTATTCAGTAAATACGCGGCGGTATGGAGTGTATGACCCCATAAGTACGCCGGTAACTTAGTGAATCACGTTCTCTTTGAGATAGTCGATAAACTCATCATTTAAGTATTTTCCACTACGATCGGATAGTAGTTTCTTAATACTTCGTATGAGTTGCTTTTCTACTTCGTTTTTTAAATCTTTGAACATTTCATATGTTTCAAATTTGTACTTCATCAAGTATACGTAACCATACCTTATCAAATCCAAGAGACCTTCAGCATGCTCCATTTGTCCCTTAAATGGTAATTTGGACATTTTTCTTTTCAAACAAGATTCACAAGCCCGCAGTGAGTTCACATCATCCAACGTGGACAATCCCTCACATGCAAACTCCTTCATTCGTTTCAAATAATTATGTCCTAATCTAACGTGCCAAAGTTGTGTTGAGTTATCTTCTATATTGAGTTCAGGTTAAACGAAAAACACATCTTTCTCAGAACGTTTTCGATCAAGACACTCTGTGCAGTTTACAGAGCCCAATGGTCTGTCTTTCCACATTGGAAGCAAGCATCACTTATATGCATGTTTTCCTTATTCTTGCGAATACTCGATTCACCCTTAGTCTATTGTTTGTTCGACTAGAAACTATTTTCTTTTTACCCTCTTCTTCCACTTTGAACTATTCTTAGAAAAAAGATATAGAAGGTGCCGACGGCAAAACAAACGTTTCTTCCTTTATAACTGACTCGTATTTCAACATGTTGACCATCTCTTTCAAAAATAGATTCAACCATATTCTCATTGAAATTAATGATGAACGTTTCATAAGAGGTAGTTAGTGATGGAAGCATGAGTATCACTGAGAACTCTGGTGGGAGAACGACATTGTGGTCACGCAACTTCTTTGGGAGTGAGTCATCTTAAAACCATGCTCATGGACCGGAGTCCATTCGCGTAGCCTAAGAGACATCAACTCATTGCCATAAAGCTCATTGCCATAAAGCTCTCACTACACACGATCTCGAGGTGAGCCTATATGGCAACAACATAAAGATGATTCTCATAGTTCCTTGCTAACTCGGGTGACTAGATGCTATCATATAGTATTTGGTCATAATGGACAACCCTTCTTCCACCTCTAATAAGTGGTGGTTTCCTAGTGAGTCGAGTTATCATGAAGTTTGGTTAGGGTATATTTGAGTATGCACAATTGCTATTGGAGCAAAAGCACCAAACGAATGTTTATTGAGCCAATCAAGGTAATTGTTGCCATTAAGTTTTATTGGTGTCGAGAATTGACGATAAGGGATTCAAAGCATTTATACTGAAAAACTTTAAGTAGACTTACATAAGAGATAATTCACTATTAATGATTGCAATTAAAGATTTGGACTTTTATCATTTAATTGTACTCCAACTAAATTTTATCGAATTCCACTACCGTCTAGCAGACAAACGAGAAAACTTATTTTTTCTTTTAATGGGGTTTTGGTCCAATAGGCAAATGTAACCCGTAGTTAATCTAGCCCGATTAGATTTGTCCAAAGGTAGATCTCCATAAACCATATCGTTATACGACCCTGAAGATACTTTTTCCTCACACTTAATAATGACCTAAGTTAAGCTCGCGAATTCAAAATCTTCGTGTGTCAAGTCTAACCTACCAATCAAAGATGCTCATAGAACTGATTATACCAAACTAATGCAACCCCTAGTTAAACTAGCCGACCACGTTAATCTAGCATAACCCATTCTATGGCTACCTTCATCATTATGTCAATTAAATTACAGCTGACCCTACTATAGAACTCCCCGCTAACACGGCTTACTCCACTATTGCAAGGGGCTACACATAATTTAACCGTTGCTAGAAGGAAAGAAAAATTCAACAGATTGGTTTTTCTTTATAGCTTGAAATAATTCTTAATAAATTAAGAATGAGGGATTTATTATTATTTTTTTTTATCTCATCAGAATTATTGGACGGGTCGATTGGATTCCTACAACTATGTTCTCTAAAGGTATATGGAAACGCACATTGTCCTCAGAGGAATATTCGACCTAAATTATAATTAATTACAATAATTAATTATGAAAAATTGTTTCAAAATAATTAAAGGACCTTAATCAACATAAATTAATCAAGTAAGATTAATGTACAATTAATTAAGTTGAAGTATAATCACTATTATACATGTGTTTTATTAATGAAACTAATTTAACGTTTAAATTAATTAATTAATCAAACACTCATTTATTGAACATTATTGACTAATGGATCGAATATATGGATTGGGCTTTAGTTGATAAATAATTTCAAAAAATTAAAAATCAATTTTGATTTAATTTTAATTCATGGAAAAAGAATTATTTATTTATTTATTTATTTATTTATTTATTTATTTCCTGCTGTCTGAACCAGTTAGACCCGGTCGGACTGGTTGGACCGGTATGACCAAGCTGTCCGGCCCGGATAGTTTTTAGAAAATCATTTTGGAATTTAAAACTGAAATCCAATTTTAATTTTAAATCCAATTTCCAATCCCAATTTTAAAATCGATCAAAATCCAATTTTAAAACCAAAATCCAATTTTCTAATTCTAATTTAAATTTCGATCAAATTCAATCTTAAAATTAAATCCAATTTTCTAATTCCAATTTTAAAGTCAAATTAAAATTAAACAAACCCAATTCCAATTTCAGCAATTCAATCAATTCAATAAACTATTCACATGCAATCGAAAGCAATAAACACGTAGGCAATTATTTGCACAACCGTAGCTCTGATACCACTGTTGGGGGATCGGGCACGTGTACGCAGCGGGATACAATTTTTCTTATTTTATTTATATAAACTAATTTATATAAACAAACACGTGCACAATAATTACAATTAATTGCGTACCTTTTCGCTTCCAATCACCGACAGACATGCTCACATATATAATTAATTTAAATGACATAAATTAAATCATCATAGCATGCTCGCAAAATTAAATTAAATAATTAACATGCTCAACGAACGCTTCACATAAACACATAATCAAACATATAGATTCATGTGATTCAATAATCAAGTAACATAAATTGATCTAAATTAATATAAATTAATTAATACATGTATATTAATTAGGGAAAACGATATGTTACCCTTGAAGCGTGAATCGAACGAAGACTCGAGAAGATGGCTAGCTGCTCTTCCCACTCCTATTGATCCAACCTGTTTGCTGATCTGAAATTACAGCCTTGCTCCGACTTCAATATCTCCATGCTTAGTTACTGTATGGTTAATTTCTTCTGGAAGATTGTAGATTTATGAGTCGTGAAATGTCTGTCAAAATTTCATGTCCATCCAATCATCAGTTGATTTATTACGAAATTTCTCGCTGGACTGCGCAGAAAATCCGAGAGCAGTTTTTCAAAATTGTCTTCTCGCATCACCGGCGCGTGGGGGCGCATGGAGACAACCCTGGTGGCGGCGTTGGCGGCATAATAATCTTCCTCCTCTTAGGTTTCACCTCGTATATTCAATCCACTATCCACGCAGCACTAGATACGTGATAGGCTAAGTACAACGAAGAAGAACGAAGGGAAGAGGAAGATGCCGATGCGGCGGCGACTGGCGGCGGCGCGGCGGCTAGTGGCGGGGATAGGGTTTCGGCTGCAATGTGGACGGCTGTGGGTAGAGAAGCTAGGGTTTCAAGCTTGTGTTATGTCGTTTTTTTTTTCTCGGCTCGTTTCTAACAAACGAATGCTCGCAAAAATATAACAATTATATTTTGAGGACGAACACAAATTCTCGTCGATACGAGTACCACTTTCCAATTTACCAATTTCCGAAATTGGAAACCCTAATTTAGGACATGCCAAATTGGGAAACTTCCCAAAATTAGAAAGTTCGCTAAATTTCCATTGGATTCTTTTCCGCTACTTATTCTCATCCGTAATTAAAAATTACGAATGTTGGAATCAATCATATTGACTTACAATTACACTAAGATTAACTAATTAATCTTAGCTCGTTGCATTAAGGATCTCAACTACACGAGCAGTGTGACCCTCGATGGTTCAGGTGTAAGCTAGCCGTGGGCCCACAACCCATTGTGGTTTAAACTCGTCCCTAGAGTTACAATTAAGTTGAATCTAGTTTCAACTTAACTACCCAACGAATCAAGATTGGCGTCTAGCAACTACGCGTCATGATTCCCTAGATACAAATGAAGTGCCTGCAAGAACCTTGTGATATAGTTAACGTACAGTACGATCCCTTCGATACATATATCCTGATTGAATTAGAGGCATTGGTTCGTCGAGACCTCTTTATGAGTTCAATAAGTGTGTGGACGTTCTTTCTTATATAATCCGTTCGTGTTTAACTTAGAGAAACACATTTCTCTAATCACGACACTTTCAGCTGTGGCCACAAACTTCATGGATTATAAATCGCAAGAACTCACAGGATATCCATGACTAATCAAGCGATCAAATCTCGTACTACAATGCACATACCTCTCACTAGATTTCGGACTGCACGAACAGTGGCCCTTGGGGCGGTCCTCTGTGGAACTCAGGGATAGGTCACGATACAACTGGTCCTCTAGTGAAGTCACGGTGATGTATGGGTCTTAAGGATTAATGGTGTACAACTATATCATTATTGTGCTCGATTATTGTGAACCACTTAGAGATTATTGTAGGATGAGGGAGTTCAGTGAACTCATCAACTTATGAGCACCCACTTATGTATGCCGATGTCACAACACCGCTGATTGATGAGACGCAGTACACATATACTAAGTGCTAGTCTCGAATGGAAAAGGCCGATATCCTCATTAGTGGCATAAGCCGTTGACTAGGAACCACGTTTAACAGTTACTATCATTCAATAAATAATCTCACGATTCTACTAGATCTATTTATAGTAATTAAGTAACTGTAAGGACTATATCTATGCTTATGCAAGGGACAAAGATATAGAATGCCAAAGGGGGGTTTTATCATAATTACGAAATATATTATTTACGAGTAGTGTGAGAAAATACAAAAATTAGTTGGCTCTTCGGTCACCTACTCTAACAGGAGTGTGTAGTGATTGGCCCCGCAAAGTTCACGGCATGGAGAATCCACTGCTTGGACTTGTTGTGGTGGGTTTACCTTGATGTACAATTAATTATAAAACCCGGGAACCTTCTTGGCTTCACTAAGTGTCGTTTCGCTTGATTTGGCAAACCTGTTCTGCGCAACCAGATCCAACAAAATAAATGCATTGGGTATAGATTGACTCATAAAATTACCTCATGATGCAACTAAGACGATTATCGCATTCTCGTTAATTTCGTGGTAGAAGATGTGGATTTGCCGCCATTGTTCCACTCCGTTAATTGGACACTGCCTCAAAAGGGTCTTCAATCTCTCCCATGCCTCGAATAGTGCTTCTCTTGATCTTGGACGAAATTGTGAATTTCCCGTCGTATTCTTTCGTCCTTCTCTAGTGAGCTGTAAACTATCATGAAAAGTTTTAGGAGTTAATGTTGGGAATCGGACACGTGTATGCAACGGAAAACAAAAATTTTATATGAAAACCAATTTTATTCATATAAACACGTACTCAATAATAGCAATTAATTACGTACCTTAATGCTTCCAGCGAAATTAAAATAACAACATGCATATTAATTCGATAATTAAATCACATAGCATGCTCGCAGTAAATCATAATTCATATACAAACGATTTCACGAAAACGTTCAAGCAAAATTATACTGCGAATATCAATGTTTAATTTAATTTAATTAAATTAAAACCTAATACATAACGGATCCGAAAAGTTACCTCTTCAAGTGAGGCAAGTTCTCGGAGTGAAGCAAACTGCCACGGAAACCAATTTGTACAGTCGGGAGGAGCAGCGGCGAAGCACAGCGGCAGGCGCGCGGATTAAAATTAAAAGTGCGTAGTGGACACTAGTTCATGTATTGTAGAGAAAAACAAAACAATATCGCTTGTCGAAAAGTAAAAAACACAGATGAGGTAAATACGGAAATAATGTTAATTTTTGCTAGCAAAATAAAAATAAATATAATTAAAATAAATTCGATGTAATAATTTATTTAACATAAATTTATACATTTTTATATAATAATGATTTGACATCCTTATAGAAGGGAAGGCGTAATGGTCGATCAAGAGCGGAAACAAGTGAAATTTTTTGAATAGATAATTAGATTACAAATGGAAGAAGGAAACTAACAAAATCTTATATCAAAAGAAATATTTGTGTAATTATCAGTTAAATGAAAAGATATTGATAATTTCATCAACAATTTCCATATGAATAAGTAAATTGTAATGGTATGATTCGATCATTGAATTCTATATTATTTACCAAATAATTATACACGGAATATATGATTAAGTTGTGCCGTATTTCGTGATTAATTTTCTGATTTGTTGACAAATTATAGAAATCAAATTGCAAAATTTATAATAAATGTTGATGAAATTATCAATATCTATTAACTGCCGAATTGGTGAAAATAAAATTAAGCAAATGATCATAACTATTAATTGCCGAATTGGTGGGAATGTATTTTTGTAAAATGAAATAATATATAATGAGAGTATAACTGGAAATCGTATTAAAATTGAAAAAATGTGGCCACATGGAAAAAATAAACCAATGAAAATGCATATTTTGTCTATCTGTGCAATTGAAAAAAAGGGAACTAATCATCCAATAAAAATACATGAATTTGACAAATAGAAAAGATAAAAGTTGAAATGTAATAGTAGGAAAATTTGTTTGTCTAGAAATAGTAAAAACAAATCAAGATTTTTTGTGTTTATAGTAATTGGGGGGTTTTAGAATTAATATAAATTAATCGGGTTAATATTAGTATTAGTATTAATATTAATATTGTTCTACTTGCGATGATTGTAAACTTTGTTTCGATAAATAATCGGTTGAGGTCAACGAACTTGTTGTCATAGAAAAACTCAAAAAAGTAATTGAGACATTTCTTGATTTTTAATGTATTACTTTACATGTTATTGAATCTATTTGAGGTTATTGAATTTTATTGTTCTGCCCCAGTTTGAAAGCTATTGATTTGCGACCATTTATTCATTATATAATATAATACATGTAATTTCAGTTTGTGAAATCATATTAAACACTTTGATTTGTGAATTATATCTTCTATTTTATAATTTGTCAATTGTTGATAATTCAATATTTATGTTTGAGTATTTTATTTTAAAATAATATGCCCATACATTTTATATTTTGATCATATTCAATGTTTACTATTCAATTATTGTTGTTTATGTACCTCCTTGTATTATATTAATATAAATTTCTTTAGTTGTGATTGATAACCTCGGTGTTTATGCACCTCATTTATCCTCATTTTTTTACAGATTTAAATTAGAAGATAGAATTAAAACAATATTTTATTTTCCAAACATGCGTTTTCACATGTTTGTCAATTATAGTGTTATCATCCGTAATAGAATGTACTCGAGATTACTTCAAGTAACTTTAAAAAAAAATGTCCGTATGGGTGTAGCTCAACGGGTTCTGGAGGTGGTAAGTTGGTGCAAGGTCCTAGGATCGAATCCTGGCAGCCGCAGTGTGGGAATTTCAACTCCAATGAGGGTTGGTTCCTTGTGGGCACCAGGTCCGGGTCCGCTACCTTAACGGGCCGTTGAGTTACCATGATTTACATTCCTCCATCAATCCTTGTCGGGCCAAGGGATAAGGGCCCTGGGGGCGAGAGATTTCGCCTTTTGGTGCAAGTAACTTTAAAAATAATCTTATGTATTTTTTTTTAAATAAAGAAGTTAAAATACGTATATCACCTTTATATTCTGCAAATATTTATTTAGAATTATATTGTAGGGATTTAGACGTTAAAAAAAAAAGGAAAAAAAGAAGAGAGAGAAAGAGAGAGCTACCACAAAAAACGACTAAAAAAATCGTAAAGCGTGCAATCTAAAACATATAAAGCACAAAAAAGTGTTTTTCCACCCCAAAACTTAAAATTTACATTGTTCTCAATGTAATTAAAACGAAGTTTAAGGATAGAATACACCTTGATTAGTCGGAGTCGATGTGATTGGGGTGTGAGAATTGGCGGGAAAGAAATACGGTTTTTTTTTTTTTTTTTGCCCTTACTGGTTGTGGGACGGCCGTCCCAGTTTATAGGCTATTTTTCGGACGGCCGTCCCACAGGCAGAGCTGCAGATTGCGGCCTTCTGTTTCCCAGACGGCCGTTTGGAATTCTGCTTGCAATTTCGGACTGCCGTCTGGGCCCCCTAACCATGTTTTCGACCCTGAAAATTAAAATTCAAATAAATTAATTAGAATTCATGCCTATGACGATAAAAACGAAACGAAAAATTAAAGGAAACTACGAAAAACAATAAAGCTCGGGTTGCCTCCCGAGAAGCGCTAAGTTTAAAGTCTTCAGCCGGACGTTGCTTCTTTATTTTCAAGCAAAAGTCACCGAAGTCACTTGGCAATCTTCACTCGCTTCCCAATATGGGTTTGAGCTGGCTCCGCTTCACATCCAACGTACGCGTTGAATCTCGCTCCTTTATTTTGACCCCTTTGTGAGGAATAATCTCTTGGACAATAAATGGTACTGACCACTTTGATTTGCGCTTCCTTGGGAATAACGACAGCCGTGATTTGCACAATAACACCAATTGTCCTTTGTGCAATTTCCTTTTGACTTTCTCCTTGCGACCACAATAGCTTGACTCATTCTTCTCTCGTGGCTTACTCGAGTCTTTGGGTGGCAACATCTTCCTTGCACTTTCATCGTCGTTAATACCCCAAATCTTATGACTTTCTCTCGGAGGAGTTGAAATTGAGTCCACAAAGTAAACTTGCTCCTTCTGATTCCCGTTTCCGCCATCATCTCCTGCACTCAAAGATACTTTCCCATTGTCCAAGTTCAAAACATCAAATTTTTCATGAGTTGTAAAATCCATAAGCTCAATAGCAAAACAATCATTATTATCACATAGATTTTTATTAGCACTAAAAACATTGAATTTGATAGTTGATCATGAACAGTCATTGTAAGATCACCACTAGCACAATCAATTAGTGTCTACGACGTGGCTAAAAATGGTCTCCCTACGATAAGAGGTATCTCCCTATCCTCATCTATATCAAGTATAACGAAATAAACAGAGAAGATAAATTTATTAGCTTTCACTAGCACATTCTCTAAAATACCTTTTGGGTAAACTAAAGACCTATCGGCTAATTGAAGAGTTATAGCCGTCAATTCAATCTCACCTAACCCAAGATTTTTAAAAGTGGCATAGGGCATAAGATTAATGTTAGCGCCTAAATCAATTAGGGATCTAAAATTTGTACCTCCTATAGTACAAGGAATAGTAAACTTACCTGGATCGCCGAGTTTTTGTGGAAGGGGCCGAGTAAGAATTGCACAAATTTGCTCCGTGAGTTAGATCATCTCGTTCCCTTGCAATTTCTTACTTTTTTTCACGAGGTCCTTGAGGAACTTCACCCACTTTGGCCTCTTTTGAAGTGCTTCAATGAAAGAAATATTTATGCGAATTTCCTTCAACTTGGCCAAAAATCTTTGATATTCGGCATCGATCTTCTTCTTTATAAACTTTCGAGGATAAGGAATTGGAGGTACTTGTGAAGGCACCGTAGATGGTGGCTCTTCTTGAGTTGATTATTTTTCCTCATTCACTTTCGGCTTCTCGATTACCATGTTTCTCTTCTCTTTTCTTGGGGCTTCCTCCAATTGCTTTCCGTTCTTCAAGGTGACTGACTGCTTGGCACGTCTCGACCTCGATCTTTTTTGTTAACAATCTTTGTGGATATGGGATTGGTTCCACCCATTCAGCTACAGTGACTTGAGGCTTGATTTGAATTTCTTCCCTTTTCTCGATCTTGACATCGATAGCTTGGCACGTCTCGAACTTTTATTTTCGAGGATCTTCCGTATTTGATGGCAATGCCCCGCCGGATGGTTCTCTTGATTCACAACGAATTGAGCAAATTGATTCTCCAAATTCCCGGGCAACGGCGCCAAAAACTTGTTGGTTGTAATACCTACACGCAAGTGCACATATCGTACAAGTAATAAAGTGGACAATTAAGTCCGGATATCGATCCCACAGAGAATATTTAATTATCTAATCCTAGACGCTAAATTCTACCAATTATTATCAAGCCCACCCTACGCAGTCGACTTTAGAGAGAATTAACTAACTTAAAGCAAATTAAAAAAACAAAGCAAGAAAGCAAATTAAACACCAAGATTTATCAGAGTAAACAAGCCTAGGATTTTATTCTTCCCCCTATGTGATTATTACTCCCCCAATTCATTCAATTATGCAAGAAATTAACTCGGATTATTAACCTGAGATGCTAAATTAATCATAACCCGCTTGCGCGTGTATTACGATTCTAATACTCTAGATTCAATCAATGTATTCCTACGCAATTAATTCTAGAACACATCATTAAGCACAAATCTCAATAATGGCTACCTAAGAGATTAACTATATTCCTATGTTAATACCACAAAGGCTCTTCTACCACAGTTCTAATTATTAACCCGATCTTCTGATTCATGCGATTAACAATAACATAAAAGCACCTAAGGGGATCAAGTTCATGCACTTCATAAAACAAGTAGAAGAAATAATCCGGAATTAAAACTTGCATAAAATCATAGAAAAGGGTTCATAAATCCCACATAGGTTTCCAAATAAAATCCTAGAAATAAAAAAATTAGCTACTCATGATTAAAGTAAAAACGCAAATAAAATTAATCATAAACGATAAGTCTATGCTTGGAGTCTTCGAATTCTTCGTTATTGCTTTGTTGCTCTTGAAATTGTGTAAAAGATGGATCCCCAATTGTGTGCTTGGCATTGTCTTATATAGGGTGGAAAATTTGGAGAAGAAGGTAGTTTCCTTGTGCAATTAGGATTCTTTTACTGCGCCTTTTCGTAATCTCGGACGGCCGTCCCATATTTTGAGCTAAAATTCGGATGGCCGTCCCAAAACCAGAGGCTGCTTCTGCTTCTCAAATGGCCGTCCCAGTTTTATGTGTAAATCTGGGACGGCCGTCCCATGCTATATTTCTAGATTTTGATTTCTTCACTTTTGGCTCATATTTTCTTCAAAATTGCAGTTTTTACCTCATACTTTTCCAATTCTTCAATTTGTACCTAAAATACAATAAATCACAACTTTTTAAGCACCAATTATCATTAAAGCACACCAAAAGCTCCAATTAAAGGTACGATAAAGTGTAAAAATATACACTTAACAAGGTCTTGCTTAATTATATGCCAACAATGGACATAAAAATATCCAGTAAATCCATCTTGACCCGGAGCAGTGTCGTGCGTTAAAATTTTAATTGCTTGAAAAAATTCCTCTTTGTTTGGAAGAGCAATCAATTTTTCATTAATCTCAGAAGTAACCCTGGTCTCCACATGTGAGAAAAGTTCCGAATCCAAGTGATAAGGCAAAGCATGAAAGAGATCCAAAAAATATTCCACAACTTTTTGACCAATTACCTGGTCGTCGGTTGTGAATGAGTGAGCCGTCTGCAAGTTTAGAGATATTGAATTCCTCTTTCTTGATCTTTATCTTTAATTATGGCATGAAAATATTTAGTATTTTGATCTCCCTCCTCTAGCCATTTGATCCGAGCTTTATTGGCTAATAATTCATGTTCCCATGCCAACTGTTGCTGAATATCCTCTTTAACCTATTGGTATTCGACAAATAAACCCTCGTTCCATGTATGAGAAGGTCAATGCTCCATTTCATCTATACACGATTTCATGGCATTTTTATTCTCTTCGATATTACCAAATGTGCTCCAATTCCATTGTTTCAACGCCTTACGAAGACGACTTAACTTTACTTCGAAAATTGTGCTGCCCAACAGAGGTCACCTGCTGCCATGAGTGCGTAACAAAACTCTCAAATCCAGAAGCTCCAGCCCATTTTATTTTTAAAAATAGAATCGAGACTTATGTTGATGAAGTTTACCTAATGAGCAAAAGAGAATGATCGGACTGAATTCTAAGCAGGTGGGGAACGGTGGGTGAACAAGCAACAACTGCCTCAGCATTTAGTAAAACCCTATCGTTTCTTTGCCAAATACAATTACAACCCCGTTGGTTATTGCTCCACGTATGCAAGTTTCCATTAAAAACCTGCATCGGTTAATCTTGCTCCACAAGAACATCATTAAACTCATGCATCCCAAGAAAATGACTAATTGATCCTCCTTTATTCTCTTCTAATATTTTGATAACATTGAAATCCGCACCTAAATCCACGGCTCCATAAACGAATTACTCATCTCAGTAAGATATTCCCATACCATAACTCTCTCTTGACGATTGGATCTAGTTTAAGGAAAAGACATCTTGCATGTGAAAAAGTTGGATAGAGAAGCCTCCACCGTAATACATTGACCATGTATCTCGATCAGATGCAAAGTAACCTCATCCCTCCAACAAATCCAAATGTAAGGGTTGATTGATTCACCATGTAAATAATTTTTAAATCTAATTTTTTGGACAACTTTAGCAATGTTAGAAAAATTCTGTTTAGGTTCTTGAAGAACTACAATTTTTGGTCTATGTTAATAATATTTTTGAAGGACAACAGAGAATTTGGGTTCCCAACATACCTAATGTTTCATATAAGCACCGACATTAGGAAATAGGGTTAGGGGGAGCTTCAACTACACTTGTCTTCCAAGGACAACTAGGTCCTTCACCGAATTCGTTCCAAGGGAGACCAGGTCCTCGTTTGATCTTGGAATGAGATTTCTGTTTCTTTTTGGCAATTGGTCAGCGTCATCCACTGATCCTACGGCCACACTAGGAATATTATTCAAGCCATGAGTTTGATCGTCATCCGATATATCCGAAGCTTCATCTTCGTCAACTTCTTCATCATTTTGTTAACCATATAAAAGAGATCATTTGTCAACATAATGATTCTCCAAGTTGGAAAGCAGCTTTTCTTCCGTGCGATTGGACAACCCGTCTTTGAGTATGACATGATCAAAACATAAATTCTGTAAAGACAGTGATGCTGGAGTAGTATTATTCAGATTAGTAACCTCATCCAAATTATCCACCTTAGGCGATACATGGTTTGGAGTCAATAGCGAGTCATCAGTAATCTTATCATCTTGCTCTAGAATATCTTAGTATTTCGTGTGGCCACTTGTCCCACATTCTTTCTTTAAGCTGCAGCCTTAGATGTCTCCGATAAATTAGGGTTTGGGGCGTGAGATTGCATGCCAACCCCTTCAACATCATTGTATTGGCTCTCCAAATCAATTACTACATTATTCCCTGTATCTTTTGATAAAATACGAACCTCCTTACGATGCCACTCCTAGTGTGTTTCCTTACGATTTCCATTATCAGAGCCAATTGGGAAATTATTTCTCACAGGTGGTGGCTTGCGATTAACTTTTCTCCGATAAATTTCCAGTGTATGTCTCAACAATCCACAGTGAAAGACAAAAAACTATGTTTTCTTCATACTCGATCATTTGCTAAAGAAATTGTACTTCGATTCTCCAATCCAAATTCGCTGATGAAGGTATGACGAAACGTCCACCTCTACACACACTCGAGTATGAAGAGAATTTTGAAAATTGATGCTACGTTCATCTGCCCGAACAAAGGTTCCTATCTGCGAGAGATGTGAAACATAGAGGTCCCGATGGTGTGGGAATCTCTTGATAAAGCCATGATCTTATCTTCATAACTGGCTCGAATTATCAAGACATGGCGAGGATCAATCAAACTTATCACTGGTTCCGTGGCGAGGTGCCAAAATTGATATATCTTCGATCGAATTTCTAAAAGACTAGGTCGACCCCTAGAAAACTTCATGATCAACGCATGCAAAAATTGCTTTGAAGTAATATCCATGTTTAGGGGAGAGAAAAAAAATATGGCGCTTCTCCAATTGTCGTGAATTGTTGTGGTGGAAGCGACGTGGCTATGGGGTTGAACCACGATGACGGGGGTTTTGGGGTTGTAGTAAGCGTTACTTGAGCGAAAGTACGGGCCATAGGGGTAGGCTTCTCCGACGAGGATGATAGAGAGGAGGGCGGCAGTTGGTCTCCAGCCAGAACCGACAGGGGAGCAGTCATCAGCGATCAACAGATAAGGGCTAGGGTTTGGAACGGGTGAGAGGAGAGATAAGAGAGCATAATTCTTAGAGTTAAAAAGTCTTTTTTCATTCTTGAGCCGCTATTCTATTCTTGAACTATTATTAAACAAATGTCTATTTATGAGACTTTTTAACTCTTAAGAATCGAGTTATTAAAGTCCTTAGAGGTGAATTCATTGTTTCAAACGCCTATCTTTCAAATTTTGCCGAAATCACCTCAATTCAAGAAGAATAGCCACATATACCTATATTTCCTACCTCGAACCAAAGAGCCTAACAATTGAAAGCCACAAAGCCCCAATGATCCCAATAGCTTAATGTTCAATATTAGTAGAGTAGAATAATTTGGTGAGTATTTGGAGTCAAAAATATGCATGTAAGTTTAAATTCTTTCTATCTTTAATTTGCAAATATTGGATGCTTGAAGCAATAGTATGAATTGTGGTTTTTGGTAATGGTGAGTGACTAAGTGTTGTTGAATTTTGAGCTTGCGAATGCCTAGGAATTGTCATTATAATTACAAGTTCTGAAAACGTGAAGTTGATCATTGATTTATGTAATGAGATGTAGTAGTTGAGTTATTTGCTTATTGGTAGATTTTGCTTGAGGACAAGCAAAAATTCAAGTTTGGGGGTGTGTTAAGTGTATATTTTTACACTTTATCGTACCTTTTAATTGGAGATTTTGGTGTGTTTTAACGATAATTACTGCTTAAAAAGTTGATTTATTGTATTTTTGGTACAAATTGAAGAATTGGAAAAGTATGGGGTAAAAACTGCAATTTTGGAGAAAATATGGGCCAAAAGTGAAGAAAATAAACAATCTGAAGAAATATAGCATGAGACGGCCGTCCCAGATTTACACTTAAAACTGGCACGGCCGTCTGAGAAGCAGAAGCAGCCTCTGGTTTTGGGACGGCCGTCCGAGTTTTAGTTCAAAATATAGGACGGCCGTCCGAGATTACGAAAAGGCGCAGTAAAAGAATCATAATTGCACAAGAAAACTACCTTCTTCTCCAAATTTTCCACCCTATACAAGACCAAGCCAAGCACACAATTGGGGATCCATCTTTTACGCAATTCCAACAACAACAAAGCAATAACGAAGACGAAGAATTCGAAGACTCCAAGCATAGACTTATCGTTTATGATTAATTTTATTTGTGTTTTTACTTTAATCATGAGTAGCTAATTTCTTTATTTCTAGGATTTTATTTGGAACCCTATGTGGGATTTATGAACCCTTTTCTATGATTTTATGCAAGTTTTAATTCCGGATTATTTCTTCCACTTGTTTTATTAAGTGCATGAACTTGATCACCTCATGTGCTTTTATGTTATTGTTAATCGCATGAATCGGAAGATCGGGTTAATAATTAGAACTCTGGTAGAAGAGCCTTTGTGGTATTAACATAGGAATATAGTTAATCTCTTAGGTAGCCATTACTGAGATTTGTGCTTAATGTTGTGTTCTAGAATTAATTGCGTAGGAATACAGTGATTGAATCTAGAGTATTAGAATCGTAATACACGCGGAAGCGGGTTATGATTAATTTAGCATCTCAGGTTAATAATCCGGGTTAATTGCTTGCATAATTGAAGGAATTGGGGGAGTAATAATCACATAGGGGGAAGAATAAAATCCTTGGCTTGTTTACTCTGATAAATCTTCGTGTTAGATTTCCTTTCTTGTTTTATCTTTTTAATTTTCTTTAATTTAGTTAATTCTCTCTAAAGTCGACTGTGTAGGGTGGGCTTGATAATAATTGGTAGAATTTAGCGTCTAGGATTAGATAATTAAATATTCTCTGTGGGATCGATATTCGGACTTAATTGTCCACTTTATTACTTGTACGATACGTGCATTTGCATGTAGGTATTACAACCAACAGACCTCATGCAGACTGTTCATGGATATTTTTTAGGCGATCACCTCTCTAAGGGCATTACAACTCTTATGTTTTTTTCTTTCGAAAGTCACTAATCTAGATTCGATCAATCATTTTCGCTCTATCAGCCTGGGGAACTTTGCCGGTAAGATAATCTCAAGAATCATTGCTTCGCGTTTGAGTGTATATTTGCTCAGTATTATTTCGGAAGAGCAAACTGGGTTTCTTATGGATCGTAACATACATGATTTGATAGCCATCGCTCAGGAGTTGGTTTCCGATATTGATAGGAAAGTCGAGGGTGGCAATATAATTTTCAAATTCGACATGTCCAAAGCCTATGATAAGTTGGAATGAAGATTTCTCTTTAAAGCCATGCAGGCCCTAGGGTTTTTGCATCAAGTCTGTGATCTTATGTATAGATCCTTTTCAAATATATGGTATTATTGCTTAATCAACGGAGAGTCTTATGTCATTTTAAGTCATTTCGTGGAGTTCCTCTGGGTGAGTCTCTCTTCCCTCTGCTGTTCATCGTAGCGCAAAAGATATCCTCACTCTCAATATTTAAAGGTTGGAGATGCAAGGGGGTATTAATGCGTATAATTTTCGAAGGGATTCGCTTCCTATCTCTCATCTTTTTTACACCGATGACATGCTTTTATTTACCGATGGTTGTAAGGCTTTAATCAAGAATTTAAGGTCGATGTCGAAACAATATGAAGAATCGTCTGGAAAATTGATTTTCTTGGATAAGAGTGGCTTTTACACAGTCGAAACACCTCCGTGCAAATAAAATCATTCGCCTCAAGGAATGGAGTGGTTTCTCGCATAAAGCTTTGTAGTTACCGTACTTGGGAGTGCCAATATATCGAGGGAGGTGTTTGGCTAAACACTTCGATTATCTAATTCAGCAGGTCCAAAATTGATTGTCAGGATGGCGGGCAAAATTTCTATCTTTTGGTGGTACGATGACCTTGATACAATCGGTGCTGAGTAGACTCCCAACTCATACTCTATCATCTATGGTGGTTCCTTCTCAAAATCCTGTTCGAATGGAAAGTCTTTTTTGCAAATTTTTATAGGGTAAAACAGAAGGAACATGCATTTATTGGGTTAGCTGGGAGAAAGTATGTTGTCCAAAGGAAAAAAGCGGTTTAGACTTTAAATCACTTTTTGACGTGAATAATATACTGGCAAGCAAGTTGGCGTGAAATGTTCTAGAGGGCGAGTCTCTTTGGACAAGGTTTGCTAGAGATAAATATGGTGATATTTTTCGTGATTTTCATCCATTGCATGCAAAAATTCTTTGTTGCAAAATATTAGATCATTTTCACATTTTGGAGAATCATAGTCGTTGGATTATTGTTAGGCCCAAATTGATTTTTGGAGGGCTCGGTGGTATGATGGTGACATTCTCGATGCAAATAAAACCTTAACTTTTAAAGAAGCAAAGGTCACCATCTCGATGCAAATAAAACCTTAACTTTGAAAGAAGCAAAGGCTCAGCCCGATCTATATAAACCTTTTCTCTCTGCCGATCAACATAAGTTTTTCGAGTTGATCTCACTGGATGATTTTTATCAGGATCAATATTTTTTTACGGAATCCATTTATGGGAAGTTTAATGTGGCGGATTATTGGAAGCTTATCCGTACCAAAAGCCCTGTGCATAATTTCTCGAAAGGGATTCGGCACCCTAAAATTCCTTTGAAAATCGAATCTTTCTTTAGGAGAATTTCGCATGGTGCGATTCATGTGGACTTTCCTTTGTCGGTGTTGTGCCGATCACATCAAGAAGACTTGATTCATCTTTTTACTCAATCGGCGTGGCTCAGAAAGTTTGGCAATTTTATGCCTCGATTTGGCATACAATTGTTCATTATGGGTCAATCCGATGTCTTACTAAAACTTGGACGCACGATCAGGGCCGGTTCTGAGGGGAGGCGAAGTAGGCGGTCGTCTAGGGCCCCCGAATTTTTACGAAAATTTGGGGCCCCCAAATTATTTTATTTACACTTTATATATTAGTACTTATTTAAAAAAAAAATATTATATATAATATTTTGGAACATCGGTTCTAAAATAAATTTAAGTTAAATGATCAATAGATATTTCAGCAATTTTCCTAACTGTGGAGCCCCTAAATATTAAATTTATAATGTCGTAATTACTTACTTTTATTCTAAAATAAGAATCAATATTTTTTTTTAGTAAATTCAAGTCCATTACAATGGAAATTAGGGTATGGTGGAACTCGAACCCTAGACCTTTACCCTATTGGTAAAGGCTAAGTACCAACTCTCATAATGATGGTTGGTAAATAAGAATCAATATTCATTAGTGTATTTAAGTTTATATATATTTATGAAGTCTATTTGCTATAAAGATTATACGTCGCGGGAGGAAGTGAACCAGCAAATCATATTGTTAATTTGAATTTTTTTTCCACATTTTTAGCTACTTTATATTCATACATTTCAAAAAATATTTCGGGGGCACCGTCCCCGAACCCCCATAAACATTTATTTCATCATTTTTAGAAAATATTATTTATATTTTTTTAATACATTCAATTTCGAACACCCGTTAATAAAAAAAAGTTTTATTAAATAGGGCCCCCAGTTTTCTTATGTTCTTTAAACGTCGCCTAGGGCCCCCGAATTCTGAGGAACGCCCCTGCGCACGATCATAGTTTTCGTATGCAGGATGGGCTGATTGCTTTGTGAATTTTGTTTTTTGGCTGTTGAGAGATTTGGAAGACTCGATGTTGTGTTATATCCAAGGGCATTCCTATGAATACGGTATCCATCTTACGGAATATGACGCCGCATCTTAAAGCCTTAAATGAACCCATGTAGGTTAGGGCATCGGCTGATGTGCTGGGGTGCATTGTTTTACAACATTAGTGTTAGTGTTATTTTTTGTTATTTAGGAGGTATATTTCGAAATGAATATTCAGACATAAATTTAGGACAGAGAGGAAGTCGAGGCAAGAATTGGATTTTTTCTCCGTAAGACAAGATTGGCCTGTATAAGTGGTTACGTTCTTAGCCAATTGTCCCAATATACAACGACTTAAGGGTTTCAATTTTTGGATCACAACAAAAGTCAAACTACAGTAAACAAAACGTGAGCTTTGGTCTCTCTAGACACGAAGGAAGAGATGCACAATATGCTTTATGTATGCGGAGAGTGCTTTGGATTCGAATGAGTGAATTTTCATTCTGCATGGGCACTATTTATAGGTTTGGAAAACTTGTGTCCAAAAGACACAACTTTTGGAAAGAAAAGGGGTTGAAAAGGTGATGCATCTTTTCACAGTGACCATGCACCAATTCAACTTAAATAGCAACCTTTTCGGATGATGAGGTGCCTCTTGGCGCGCGAGTGGACAGACATATTCGCCTACTGGATGATGATGTCATGTAGGACACATGTCTTTCTCTGATTAGCTAAAAATAGAGAAGATTGCCCATTTGAAGACTGATTTAGGGCTTCCATTGGAATTCAGCGACACTATTTGCCGTCGGTACCCTCAGTATTTCAAGGTCGTTGCCACCGGACGTGGGCCCGCTTTGGAGTTGACTCATTGGGATCTGGAGCTCGCCATGTCAGCATCGGAGATTGCAGAAGATGACGAAAGAGAACGAGAAGTCGAGGAGAGGAACTTAATCATCGATAGGGCACCAAGATTCAACAGAGTGAAATTACCGAAAGGACTTGATCTTTCGAAGGGAGAGATGAGAAGGATCGGTCAATTTCGAGATATATCTTACATTTCGCCGTATTCCGATTTTTCGGACTTGAAAGCAGGTACACCAGAGAAAGAGAGGCATGGGTGTGCAGTTGTACACGAGATCTTGAGCCTTACGGTTGAGAAGAGAACACATTTTCGAGAGGAGTTTAGATTCTCTCAGCAGCTTAGAGGGATGTTGGTTAGGCATCCAGATATGTTCTACGTGTCCCTAAAGGGGGATCGAGACTCTTTTTTTCTGCGCGAGGCGTATAGAGATTCTCAATTGATTGAAAAAGATAAGATGTTGCTCGTTAAAAGAGAAGCTTCGTGCGCTTGTGAACGTACCGAAGTTTCCTAGGAGAAATACTCCAAGGGGTGAAGAGGGTGAAGGAACAGAAACAGAGGGTGGGTCCGGTGAAGATGTTTGGTCGGATATCGAGGATTTGGAAAGTGACGAAGAAGATGAAGAAAATGATGAAGGCGAATGGAGCGAAGATGACGAAGAAGATGATGATGTGCCGCCAGATTTTAATGGTGAAGAATGTGATGCATTACCAAGATATAAACAAAGCAAACCGACTGAGAAAATTAATGGCTCGAAGAAGAGTGACGAACAAGTTCTTGATCCTGTCTTTCCAGATGGCCGACCAAGAGAGCGTTGGTAATAACAATGAGGTTTATTTGCGACTCGAAACATGCTGTAACGGAGAAAGGGGTCGATTTTCGTCAGTTTTCTTGCTTTTAGCAAAAGGCACAACTAAAGTTTATGAGACGTGGCACCACTGAAGTTTCTTACACCGATCTTTCAGCTTTGCGTGATTTATCCCAAAAAAAAAAAAAAAAAAAAAAAAAACACGGGAGATAAACTCAGAAATGGAATCAAATCTGATAAAATAATTGATTCTAGACGAATGTACTCGTGGTGGTGGGATAGCCATATTAGCCCCAAAAATTCAAGATGGCTCCAAGAAAATCTCACAGATATGGATGGCAAAGTGAAATCGATGATCAAGCTCATAGAAGCGGATGCGGACTCATTCGCAAGGCGGGCCGAAATGTACTACAAGAAACGGCCCGAGTTGATGAAGTTTGTGGAGGAGTTCTACCGAGCTTACCGTGCACTAGCAGAAAGGTACAACCACGCCACGGGTGAACTTCGCCAAGCCCATCGAACCATATCGGAGGCATTTCCCGAAGAAGTACCTTTCGAACTCGGTGATGACTCGCCTGTTGGAAATGAATAAGCCAGATTCATTAATCAAGTTCAAAGTATTGAAGGTTTTATAATTCATGAATGTGGAAGAATACATGAATGTGTCTTTTGGAGAGATTCATGTATAATGCTATGGAGGAAGAATATTATTAATTATGTGTTCATGTATTTGTTTAGGAAAATCCTATAAATAGTCTATGTAGTTTTTCATTTGGAGCAAGTCAAAAAACAAGAAGAAGTATTTTAGAGAGAATCAAAAGAGAGTTCTTCAGTGAGTTTATATATTCGTGTTGATTGAGTGAGTAATATAATTTTATCTCCTCTCCACTACTCCTCCTCTCTATTCTAAGTTATTCCGCTGCGTGTTTTCGATCTATATTATTAAATCGATCCAACATCGCCTTCGAAAATTGAGCCTCTCACACTAGAAATAAAAAGACGCGTGCATGCATTGTTCGATGCTGACGAATTGCTTCAAGATTCCGATGTAGGGTTGAAAAAACGGGGTTTGAAGCAATTGCACGAAATGCTCCAAAGTTTAAATTTTTCCGACAAAGGAAAAAACGGGAGTAATGAAGTTGAAGGGCTAAAGAAAGCCCTTTTGGATATCGAAGCTGAAAAGGAAGATGTGCTACTCCAGTACCAACAATGTCTTGTAAAGCTCTGTAAAATCGAGGGAGAGATAAATGAGGCACAAGAAAAATCGGGAAGGGCTGAAATCGAAGCCCAAGCTTTGAAGGAAGCTCTCATTCAATCAGAGGCTGAAAAGAATGCTGGACTGGTCAAACAGAAAGAGTATTTGGAGAGGATATCTGATCTCGAGGCTATGGTTTCGAAATTCCAAGAAGATACGAAGGGGCTCGACGAAAAAGCATTCGAAGCAGAAAGTGAATCTCGAACCCTAAAAGATAAAATGTCGGGATTAGAGCTCGAAAAGGAGACGGTGATGCAAAAGTACAAACAGTGCCTCGAAAAAATATCGGAGTTGGAGAACAAAATCTCTATAATCGAAAATGAGGTCAGCCTTCTTAAGAAACGAGCCGAGAGAGCTGAAGCTGAAGTTTCTGAACTGAAAAGGGCGTTTGCTGATCTGAACAAGGAGAAAGAAGCTTCGGCCCTACAGTACAAATGCTGCCTGGAAATTATATCCAAGCTCGAGAAAGATATATCATGCTTGAACGATAAAGTCTCGATTGGAAGTGCGAAGCTCAAGACTACCGAAGAGAAGTGTGCTCTGTTCGAGAAGTCGAATCAATCACTGCGAGTCGAAGCGGATAATCTTGTGAAAAAGAGTGCTGCGAAAGATCAAGAACTCTCAAAAAAGCAGGGCGAATTGGAGAGTCTTAAAGTGCGTTTAAAGGACGAGCATTTACGTCACGAAAAAGTCGAAGCCACTCTCGAGACTCTGCAAAATTCGCACTCTAAATCTCGAGATGATCCAATGGCTCTGCGCTTGAGCTCAAAAATGTAGTTCAAAAGCTGAAAGAAACTGAAGCTAGCAAAAATTGCTTGGAAGAAGAGATTCGGCAGGTTAGAGATGAAAACGATAGTTTGAGCCAAACGAACTCTTCTATGGAGAGTATGCAGAATGAAATCTTTAGTTTGAGGGAGATTAAGGAAAGGCTCGAAACGGAAGTTTCGCACCACATTGGGATAGCTATTTCTCTTCAAAGGGAAATTTCGAATTTGAAAGAAGAAATCGAAGGGTTGAATAGGCACTATCGGGATTTAGTGGAGCAAGTGGAAGAAGCAGGTCTCGACCCCACGTGTGTGTTGATTTCGATTAAGTGCTTGCACGAGGAGAATTCGAAGCTGAGGCAACTATGCGAAAATGGCAGAAACGAGGAAGCAATCATGTCGAAGAAGCTAGAGAATATTGAAGACGCATTGTTGGAATAGGGCCAATTTATTTACGGAGAAAAAACCATGACCGAGAATATGCAGAGTTTAGTGGGAAGAAACGCCGTTTTGGAGAATTCACTATCCACCGCCAAAATCGAACTCAAAGGTTTGAGGCAAAAATCGAAAAGGTTAGAGGAGATTTGCGAATTGCTCAAGAACGAAAGATCGTGTCTTTTGACCGAAAGGGGCAGTTTAGTTTCGAAGCTGGAAAATGTGGAGAGAAGGCTGAAGATTTTGGAGAAAAAATTTATGGGGTTGGAAGAAAAATACACTGATTTAGAGAAAGAGAAAGAAGCCATGCACGATCAAGTCGAAAAGCTCAAGGTTTCGTTGGATGAGGAAAATCAAGAACGGACAAGCTCTCAGATTTTGAGCGAAACCCGATTGGCCGGGCTCGAAAATCAAATCAATCTCCTTGAAGAAGAGAACACGTGTAAGAAAAAAGAAACAGAGCAAGAACTCGATAAAGCTTTGAAAGCGCAGTTCGAAATATCCATCTTGCATAAATTTATAAAAGATATGGAAGAGAAGAACTACTCTCTCATTATTGAGTGTCAAAAACACGTCGAGGCATCGAAATTAGCGGAGAAATTGATATCCGAACTGGAGGGTGAAAGTCTTGAGCAGCAAGTTGAATCTGAGCTCCTATTGGATGAAATCGAGAGGCTGAGATTGGGAATATATCGAATTTTCAGGGGATTGGGAATTGCTCCTGAGGAAAAGGTTGTCGAAAACGAACAAACTTTCTTGCATTGCATTCTTGAAAGTATTGAAGATATGAAGTGTTCTCTTTCGGAATACGAGGATGAAAAGCAAGAGCTCTTGGTTGAAAACTCGGTTCTTTTAACTCTTCTCGAACAGTTGGAGTCAAAAGGCGTCGAAATCGAGACGCAGAAAATACACTTGGAGCAAGAGTCGAAACTCATGGCTGAGAAGCTTAGTGCTGTCGAACACGAAAAAAATGAACTTGTGGAAATAAATAGGAAATTGAAGTCGGATGCGAGTGAAGGTCGTGAAGAAGCTGCTGTACTCGAGGCTGAATTCGGGAGTCTTTGTGTCAAACAAGCTAACTTGCAGAAGGCGTATAATGCATTACAGGCAGTTTACTTGAAAGTGAATCAAGAAAATACGTATTTGTTGAAGAAGTTTTCGGATCTGAAAGATGAGAAATACGAGTTAGATCGGTATAACGAGGATGCAATTCTTGAATTTTTATCATCTGCTAATGTATCTGAAGTCTTGAGGAGTTTCGGGAAAGAGAAAACCGAAGAAGTGAAATTACTTCTCGCAGATCTGAACCGACAAAATGAGGTCAATGTTAGCCTCGAAAAGGAAATGAGTGTGTTGATAGGGAAGCTTGAGTTGCAAAAGGCGGAAAATTTAGCCCTGAAAGATGCCGTTTTTAGCTTGGAAATCGAAACGAGATGAGGCGAGATAAATGCAAAAATGAGGCGTTAAATCGCGCAAAATGAGTCGTTAATCGAACAAAAAACGAGGCGTTAAATCGCGCGAAAATGAGTCGTTAAATCTAAACGAGATGAGGCGAGATAAATGCAAAAATGAAGCGTTAAATCGCACGAAAATGAGTCGTTAAATCGAAACGAGATGAGGCGAGATAAATGCAAAAACGAGGCGTTAAATCGCACGAAAATGAGTCGTTAAATCAAAACAAAATGAGGCGAGATAAATGCAAAAATGAAGCGTTAAATCGCGCAAAGCGTTAAATCGCGCAAAAACGAGGCGTTAAATCGCGCAAAAACGAGGCGTTGAATCGCACAGAATGAGTTGTTAAATCGAAACAAAAATGAGTTGTTTAATCGAGGAAAAAACGAGGCGTTAAATCACACAGAATGAGTTGTTAAATCGAAACAAAAATGAGTTGTTTAATCGAGGAAAAAATGAGGCGTCAAATCGAGCAAAAATGAGTTGTTATAATAGGCAAGAATAGCCTATCAAATCGAGTATGAAAATCGCTAAAGACATTCAAGCCAATGCGGCGAGATAAGCGCACGAGTCATACAACCAGAGAAAAAACGATGTAAGGCGAAAAGACAACATGTGAATAATACTCCTAGTCTAATCACGACTTCTAGACTTCGGAGTAGGGAGCAGTAGTTGATACGGACCAAATTGTCCTCATGGGGTTTCCTAATCATTTATTGGGCCGTGGATTGAGTTTTCACTGGTATTTGGCCCAATATCATATCAGGCCCAAGAAGAGGAGTTAGGGCAAGTTTGCTTATTTATTGTCCATCAAGTATCCTCACCTATAAATAGGGAGTTACTCTCAACTTATCACTTCTATGCTCTCTCTTACATATCACACTCAATTATCTCTCGATAAAAACTGACTTGATCGTCGGAGCTTCTACGCCGGGAAACCCCTCCCGGCGTTGCAGGTACCCCTCCGGCGGAATCAGATCCCTCGTCATCGTCTCGACCATTTTGGAGCAAATCAATGAATCATATCCCACGTCATCGTCTCGACCATTTTGGAGCAAATCACCGTGCTAAAATATACAAGAAATACCTTGTTAGATTCTAGAAGGTTCCTTCATTATTATATAATCTCAGGCCATCAACAATCAACCATCAGCTAACCTCGGCATTAACTGGACTCCTGAAACAACGAGTAATTATAAATAATTAGCCACCTTGTTTTAACACATAATCGAAGAACAACATGCACGTAGAAAATAATTCAAGAAACCACTTAAGTAACCGACCGCGAGTCCGTAATTTTACTATTTTGATTCACATATTTCACCTACTCTTCTAAAAATTGGAATGTACAATTTTAATCATAATTTAACTAAATCAAATATCAAGTCTGGATTAAGAAAATACCTCCCAAGACGAGAACTCATTGACAGAATCTTCTTCCCCAGCATTACAGCGTGGCAAAATTTCGTATGGCTTGTCAGCATATAAGCACAAGCTGCCACATCATCAATCTCAAGAAAATCCCGAGCACCGGCTTCAATCGATCCGAAACAGCAACAAATTACGTAGCACGAGTTCTTCAAGCTTCG
This sequence comes from Erythranthe guttata, assembly GCF_000504015.1. The sequence goes on along the minus strand of NW_012193888.1, from coordinate 437,358 downwards.
TAAATAAGCACGACTAGACTAAGGAGGTCCGGCTCCAATATTGTTTTAAGCTCCAAACTAAATATTCACAACAAAACTTCCGTCGAACGACCACAAATTTAACTCGTAGAATCAGTTGATAAGTAACTTGGTGGTTGCAATACGAGATCGTAGAGCCTTCAAAATTCAAATCTGGCTTGTTTAATACACTATACAATAAGTCGGTTTCTCTGTTCGATTATTCTTGATTAAAAGTAGTTTGGGAGTTGTAAGTGTTGCCATGGCAGTAAGACGAAACGGAAGGGAAAGAAAAAAAAGAACAAAGAAGACAACACACACGCGGAGGGGAGAGCCGAGCCGAGTCAAATCGCTCGTACGTGCCATCTACCCTCCGACACAAAAAATAATATTTTATTAATGACATGGCCGTTGCCTATGCGAGATTTAAAGAATAACTCAAAAGAATTCGGGGGAAAAATAATTTATTTATAAGGGTGTTCGAAATTGAATATACTAAAAGATTATAAATGATATTTCATAAAAGTAAAAGTGACGGACTAAAAGATTACAGGGTATATGAGTAACATTTCATAAAAGTGACGGACTAAAAGATTACAGGGGTTCGGGGGGCAGCGCCTCCGATTTTTTATGAAATGTATGAATATAAAATAACTAAAAATATAGAAAAATTTCAACATTAACCGAATGATTTGTTGGTTCACTTCCTACCGTGACATATAATCTTTATAGCAAATAGACTTCACAAATATTTTATAAAAAAAACTTGAATAAACTAATGAATATTGATTCAAATTTAAGGAATAAAAATAAGTAATTAAGACATTATAAATTTACTTTAGGGGCCCCAAGGTTAAGAAAATTGTAAAAATATCTACTTGATCATTAATTTTAAATTTATTTTAGGATTTATGTTCCAAAATATTATATATAACAAATTTTAAAAATAAGTACTGATATATAAATCGTATATAAAAGTATTTGGGGCCCTAAAGTTTCGTAAAAATTCAGAGCCTGTGTATATAAAAATATGGCAAAATGAGTTTTTAGTCCTATAAGTTTACTAGTTGAGAGTTTTAGTCCACCATGTTTCAAAATCAGAATTTTAGTCATGTAAGTTACAAAAGTTGAAAATTTTGGTCCTATGACCTGTTATAACAGGTAATGTGATAGTTGGTTGAATGAGTTGGCATTTAAAATATAAAAATAAATAAATTAAAAATAAATTAGGTGATGTGGCTAATGAGTTGGATGATTTTGGAGAGAAATTTGATCATCGTTGTCAAATTCACCAAAATAATGAGGAAATTTTAGCATATTAATTTATATATTTATTTTTTTATTATATTTGCAATAAAGAACCACAATAAATTATTGAATAAAATCTACCATTATATTTTTTATGAAGGAAATAACGCTAACTAATGTTTAATTAATATTTCTTAGTTTTTATTTGATAAAAGTAGTAATTAAATTCGTATTTGTCTAAATATTTTATTTTTTACAAATCTATACTTAGTGATTACAATGAAATTGAACCAACAATCAAATTCAACAAAAATACGAAAAGAAAAACCTTTTATGAAAACTTGTTGTAAAGTTAAATGACATGCACAATCATAATTAATATAAAAGTTCAAATACACATTTACGAATTAACCAAAAAAATAATAAACTATGTTCAAAACTCTATTTATTAAATGTACCAAAAAAACATTCTAGTGACTCCAAACATAAAATACGTTATCAAACTAAGAGAAACAAATATCAATAACGAGTTATAAAATGTAGTTAACTACTATTTTGTCAATTGACAACTATGAAATATTAATTAAAAAATAATTACTAAAAAAATGTTTATTTCATTCATCAAATAAAATCGTCCAACTCATTAGCAACATCACCTAATTCATTTTTAATGTATTTATTTGTATACTTTAAATGCCAACTCATTCAACCAACCATCACATTACATGTTATAGCAGGTCATAGGACCAAAATTCCCAACTTTTATAACTTACGGGACTAAAATTCTGATTTTGAAATATGGTGGACTAAAACTCCCAACTAGTAAAATTTACAGGACTAAAAAACTCATTTTGCCTAAAAATATTTGGGGGCCCTAAATTTTCGTAAAAATTCAGAGCCCCTAGGCGACCGCCTACTTTGCTTCCCCTCAAAACCGGCCCTTATTAATGTGGTGATGACCTGCCATCCGAGCGCACCCTTCATGGCAAAGGTCGATTGCAAAGACAAACGTAATCAGCATTATCCTATTCTCTATTTTCTCATGAATCACACGAGTCATGAGTTGACTCACTCTCTTTCTTCAACTGAGTTGTACATAACTACCAAGACTATTGGCCTCGCTCTGAGTCATGAATCCTCTTCCATAGATCACTCTTACATATCAAAGAAAGACCGAATCAGAGATGGAGCGGAAAATTAGTAATTAAAAAATAACACTAACTATGGAGATTCTTCGACAGGTCGTTATATCGCCATTTTTTCATTTAATTTAGGTCTTTTTAGCCTTTCATCCGAAATTCTTATATCACCATTATATCTAAAATTATGGAGATTTAATTTTAGTCTCCACCGTGGTCAATCCCATATCACCATATATTCAAATTCTAATTTTTTTTGTGAAAGAATTTTCATCTCCTACTCCACCATTTTCCTATTTTTTCCACCAAATCATATTTTTCCTACCAAATATAGAGGTGAAAATACGATTTGGTTTAATTAACACCATTTTATTAAGTAACATATAAAATGACGGTTTTAACTAATTGCACCTGATTACGAACTTATTAGCATGGACACTTTACAAATAAGCCCATCAATGGGTACTTATTCATAAAGAGGTCCAGACAATAAACTCTTTGACAAAAAAGTCCACAAATTGTCCAGAGGTTTGTAAAAGACTAAAATAACCCCTCGTATTTTAATATGCTGCAATTTCATCCTTTAATTTAATATAACCTCAATTTGACTCCAAATTTCACAAATTATTCAATTTTGACCCAAAACAGATTTTTATAGATAATTTCGTCTGCCACCGTCGTTGACTTTTTTTAGGCGATTTTTCGCCACCAGTTTCCGGCGTTGACCGGCTAACTTTTTTGTTTTTTTTGTTTTCTTTTAACATCTTTCTCTCCCCCGTTTAAACAGCAATATTGTTGTGGTTGACAGTAATATTAACTATATTACTTTTAAACACAGTAAAATTAATTATATTACAGTTTAACACTATATCAATCTCTAGCACAATAATATTAACACAATAAAACTCATTATTATTGTGTAATAGGGTAACATTAATATGTTGTCGTTCAACAAAGGTAAACATAATAAAAAATCCAAAAGAATTAATATTACTATGATTGACAGTAATATTACAATAACAACAGTAATATTACCGTCAATCACAGTAATATTATTGTGTATACAGTAATATTACAATAATAGACAGTAATATTATTGCGTTACTCCGTGAATAACTCAAACAAAACAAAAAAACCAAAAAATAATAATATAGATGTGGTTGACAATAATATTATTGTGTTTACAGTTATTTTACTGTCAACGACAGTAATATAATTACGTTGAGTTGTAAACAAATCAAGTTAAATTAAAAAAATAACAAAAAAAGTAATAATAATATTGTCATTGACTCTAATTGTACATACAACAGCAACACAATTACGTTAATGTACTGTCAGTGATAATATAATTACGTTAATTTACTGTCATTGACAGTATAATTACCGTTAATGACAGCACAATTACGGTCAACGTTTAGCGGCGGGCGTAAAAAAAAAAAAAACACTAAAAAAAGTCAACGTCGGAGACCGGCGGAAAAAAAATAATTTTAGAAAAAAAAGAAGTTTTTGAAAAAAAAAAATCAAAATTAGATTTTTGTGGTCAAAATTGATTAAAGTGGGGTTACAATTATGAATTGGGTGTAAAAGGTTGGGGGTAGTTTTGTCATATACATGAATTTTTCCTTTATCTATAATAAATATTAAATAGATGAGCTTGTTAGAATTTATTTCGTGCAGATATAAATTATTTGTGTCAGATTCAGTTTTTCGTTACTGTTGCGTGAAGTGTTGCAACAGTTCGTGAAGCAGTTCGTAAAAACAGAAATAAACGAGACACAAATTTTAATGTGGTTCGGATACAATTGTACCCTACATCCACGGGGACCTGCAAATAAAATTTACTAATTTTTAGTTTTACGAATACAATAATAAGACTTAATCGAAATGCAAAGACTCCCTCTTTGTCGACGCCGTTCTTGTAAACTACGCTGAATTATAAATCTTCAATTTGCAGCACGTCCCTTGCTCCGCACGGTTGAACTCCCTTCAACGCTGAATCCCTCAGTCGGCGGATCGATCTCCTCCCGAGATCTGTTTAAGCCCCTCTCCCGAAGAACCGATCTTCTTTTTGTATAGAAGAAGCAAACTTGTGATACTCCTTGAATCTTGGTGTCTTCACCACAAAGCCTTGAAGCCGATATATTTTCTATGAAAATCACGTATCACGATGGAACAATAAAAAAACGAGAGGAAAAATATTTTCTGTGAAAAACTTCTCTCGATCAAAGACGTTCCGGGAACAGCAAAGAAAAGAGAAATCTTTTTCTCTCAAAATAAAGGCGTAAGATATGTTGTGCTCTGCTCCGTTATTTATACGTCATATGAGAACCTGTAAGATTCAAATAATTAAAAGACGTATAAGAATCACAAAAGATATTTAATAATGGGATAATGCCTTATCACAAGATATTTAAATCATAATCTAATTCTAATTTCCATATAAAATAATATCTTAATTAATGACAACATGTAAACCAAGGAAACCACTTCTTCCCTTTTCTTCTAAAAACACACGGCAACATGGAAGACTTGTTGCCCAAGACTTTGAGAATAATTAGTCTCCAATTTTGATTCTAACAATAGGAGACCTACACACAAGAAAGTCTTGGGTTAAAATAAGAATAACTCTTTATAAGAATAATTCCTATTATAAATCAATTAATGACAAATTAAAAGAATTAAAAGCTTCAAGGACTCTTCCCTTCTTTAGCTCACGGTATATGCAAACTTGTGGCACAAGTTTCATCTAATTCTCGTATAATTAGAATCCAAGGGATTCTAACAATCTCCCCCTTTGTCGTTGATTGATTATAATCATTTATTACCGCTGAGTAAAAACTCATCATCTCCATCTCTTTCAGCAACAAGAGTCCCATCAACTGCTGCAATAGTGAGTGCCACAGTTTCAGCAACTAGAGTCCCATCAACTGCTGCAATAGTGAGTGCCACAGTTTCATCAACTGTTCCCACAGTAGTGGCTTCGGTAGGTGGTTCACAACGGAGTCAGCTCCCCCTGCATGTGTATCTCCCTCTGTGAATGATCCTTAGGCAGCTCCTCTTGTAAATGCATTCATTCTTCCCCTTTGCTTACTCGGCTTGATAGACTTGGAAGGCGGTGGATGACAACGTGGTAAATTATCCACGTGATAAGAGACTCAGCAAATAACGTCGGCATTAGCTCCTCCTTTTATATTCTTGTGAAGCTCTGGAGAAATCAAACAAGGAAACCAATTAATGACAATTACCATAGTAATAATAAAAAGATGGAATTCCTTCTATTTTGGATAGACACGTTCAGGTGATTAATATGGAGAGATAATTTATTTCTTCTCAAATTATCTAATGAGATAACTAAGGAAATATGTTCCTCATATTAATACACATCTCCATAGAATTCCACTTGGTGTTGTGGACTTAGAATCCCACCGAGATTCTAACACTCTCCCCCTTTGGCATTGATTGGTCAGAACATTTACTCCCCCTAAATATATGATATATATATATGCATGAACAAGAGTCAGCAAATTCAAAATAACATCTGCACATATAAACTGTTGCAACAGTTCATCGAACTGTATGAGCTCTTAGCAAAAATAACCTAGAAAAGCAGATACTCAAAATGGTTCAAATAAGCAGGGAACAAAAGGATATGCAGTAACAAAATCAACTTCCCACAAAAAATATATGAAGTAGTAGAATCAACTTCCCTTCACAATACTCGTCAACTATGCCAATAGCTGAATGAATTCCTCATGAATTTCTGCATTATTCCAACAGCTGCTCAACAGTTGTCTGAACTCCCCCTGCATTCATGTATTGTTCCAGCAACTGTCGGAGGCACTGTAGCAACAGTTCTCGGAACTCCCCCTGTGTTCATGCCAGCGTTGTTGTTATTTTCTCCCCCTTTCTGGGCAATCACCATGCATAGATAAATCAACATGGACTAATGATCTTGATGATTCGAGCAAGCTGTTCAAACACTTAACAAAAAGATCAAACGTAGAGAGAATTTTGAAAGTAAGTAAGAAGAATCACCATACATGACGGGAACACAAAATCACAAACTCACACACTCAATAACACACGATAATTGCAATGCGAAATCAAAGGATAGTGATATCAAATCCAGCATTAAATAACAAAGACTACAGACTTTGCCAAACTTCCTAAGAAACGTGGAGATGAGAGGAGTAAACTCAATAGATCCGGCTGCAACAAAAAAATAAATTTAACCGGCACATAAACAAAAATCCCGTCTCTCTTTCTCTCTTTTTTTTTTTTTTTTTTCTTTTTTTTTTTTTTTTTTTTAAAAAAAATGCCTAATGCAAGACAAGAAGTAAACATGAGAAATGAACATGAGTGAAGAGACATATGTGAATAGGATACTGCATGGACAAACAAAACATATGGGATTTATCTTCACATTCACGATAAATGCAATCCCCAAAAATCCGACCGCCAATGCAACCAATAAACTTAATAATCCCAAGTCAAACACAAAGATGCTCTTATTAGGTAGCATACACACACGTCTAATGGTAGCTTTTTCCCATGAAAAACAGAGCAATTAAAAGGAATGAGATTATGGTGGTCGTGCAATGTGTAGTCCACTGGGCTTTCTAATTGAGCCTTGTAGTGAGTGTTCGGTCAAGTGGTTTACTGGCTCGACTCAACTAGGCTTCGAACTATTCACTAACCATATGTATAATTTATATTGGCCGTGCAATGTGTAGTCCCCTGGGCTTTCTAATTGAGCCGTGTAGCGAGCTTTCGGCCACGTGATTTACTGACTCGACTCAAAAAGGCTTCGAACTATTCACTGACCAAATGGTTGTAGATATATATATATTAGTAACAGTAGTTCAAGAGTAGCTTTCACTCATTAAAAGAGGCAGCTTTTCCCTATAAAAACATCCAACCATGACAAGACTATTCAGAGAAATAAATAAGTTGGAGCCTTTTAAGTAATCATTTCGGGAATTGGTGAAGTTCTACCCCCACAAAGTTTAGAAGTACACGAAGTATCAAACTCACATTAGTCTCAATCATATGCAGTATGCTTAATGCAGGTCCTATATGAGATGCAAAAACATATGAAGTGTCCTACCACTAAAAGTTGCAAGTCTGGACACACAGACTGTTGCAGTTCATGCAACTGCATCAGATTAAACAACATAAATTCCCAGCGATTTTCGCAAGGAATCAAATCTCTGTGCATCAAGGGTTTTTCCAAAAGCATCAGTTAATTCATTCTCTGTTGCAGCATAATCAATTGAGACAACCCCCTTTTCGACCAAGCCCCTTATGAAAAGATGACAAATATCAGTAAGCTTAGTTCTCGAATGTTGAATTGGATTCATAAACTTATTTTTCGCATAAAGATTATCACAATTCAGATTACCAAGTTTTTTATTCCCCAAACTAGCTTTGTCACCAGAACTGTTGGAACAGTTAGTACTATCATCACATGAGTTTAAAGAAGTAATGGCAGATAAACAATTAAGATCAGACTTCTTTACCCAGATTTTTGGTTGAGATTTATTCACTAAATCAACCTTTATCTTCTGTTTTTGAGACGACACAAAACTGTGATCAATTTTAGCGGAAAGTGGTGAGCGGGCCATTATTCTTTTAACCATTTTCAAGTACTTAAAACACCTGGGTCGTATATGACCAGGAACATGACAAAAATGACAGGTAGGGACAAAACGTTTTCTTTGAGATGACTGTGTTGATGCAACTGTCGCAACAGTTTGTGAAACAGTGGATTGTTTAACAAAATTGATTTTTCTTTTTGAATCTTCTTTCTGTTTCAATGCATCATTAGATAGTTGATTACCCCCTATACCTATACGACAGTAGTTCGGCTGATTTTTGTTCAAAATTTCATTCAAGGTTACTCTACCAGTATTAAACTTAGAAATAACATCTTGGGTTTGAGCAAATTCAGCCTTCAAGCTATCTATTTCTCTACTAGAAGAAATAACATTTTGTTCAAGAGTAGAAATTCTTACCTTCAACACTTCATTTTCCTCTATGAGAACACGCTTATCCTTTTCAAGGCGCTTATTTACCTCCGATACTTCAAGCCACTTCCGGTACATTTTTTCATATACATCTTTCACCTCTTCGAGGGTTGGCTCTTCATCATCACTACTGCTCTCAGATTCACCTGCAAAATTAAATGATGAAGTCAGATTATTGTCCTTATTTAAAGATAATTCATCATACCTGAAATCTGTCGGACAGACTGTTGCAACAGTTCCCTCGGTTCTGCTCATCGAAGTAGTACCACTGAATGCCATAAAGTTAGTGGTTTGATCTCCTTTGTTGTTCTTATCCTCATCACTGTCCTCTTTATCACTCCAAACAGTGGTGAGTGACATCTTGTTTTTCTTCAAAGTGTTCGCACACTCGGCCTGAATATGTCCAAAACCCCCACACTCTCGACATTGTTTTCTCCTAGACTTTGCATCACCAAAATAACCATTATTAGAAAACTTTTTAAATTTGTTAGGGTTAACAGACTTACCTGATTGAGAGGAATTTTCTCTATTTTCAATTTTTTGACGCAGGCTTTCGAGGTTATTTGACATAATTGCTAAGGATTCTTCAACATCAATGTCACACTCATGAAATGTTTGGCCTTGTGAGATGCCATGGGAAGCTTCAGCTTGGAATGCCACATTCTTCACCTTTTTCTTTTCTCGAATATTTGCTCTAAAATTCATTTCTTGGGTTTGCAGTTTACCCATGAGTTCATCTAGCTTTAGCGTATTGATATCTCTCACTTCTTCGATTGCTGCAACTCTGTAAGCGAATCTTTCTGGTAATGAACGTAGTGCCTTTCTTACCAACTTTGTTTCCGAGTATTGTTCACCTAGTGCATACGATTCATTTGAAATATCACACAACTTAGCGTGGAAATCAGCAATCGTCTCGTCCTCCTCCATATGAAGACTCTCAAATCTCGTGGCTAGCATCTGCAGCTTAGATGTTTTAACAGTTGATGTGCCTTCATACGTCACTTGTAGGATCTCCCATGCCTTTTTTGCTGATTCACACGATGCTATCAGTTTGAACTGATTGTCACCAACGCCATTGAAAATTGAGTTTATCGCCCTTGAGTTGTAATTGGCAAGTAATATCTCTTCATTAGTCCATGCGTCTTCTGGTTTTACCGTTTGCATACCATCCGTTCCTTTAGCCATGGGCGGGGTCCAACCAGTCACGATAGCACGCCAAGCTCGTTCATCAACGGACTTGATGAACATCTTCATCTTCGATTTCCAGTAAGAGTAATTTGTTCCATCCAAGAGAGGTGGTCGTACTGTAGACGCTCCTTCACGATGAAGCATATCTGCACAAAACAAATTAAAAAAAATTAAATCCCAACATCTCACTAAGTGTATCTAGTGACAGGCTCTTGATGCCAATTGTTAGAATTTATTTCGTGCAGATATAAATTATTTGTGTCAGATTCAGTTTTTCGTTACTGTTGCGTGAAGTGTTGCAACAGTTCGTGAAGCAGTTCGTAAAAACAGAAATAAACGAGACACAAATTTTAATGTGGTTCGGATACAATTGTACCCTACATCCACGGGGACCTGCAAATAAAATTTACTAATTTTTAGTTTTACGAATACAATAATAGGACTTAATCGAAATGCAAAGACTCCCTCTTTGTCGACGCCGTTCTTGTAAACTACGCTGAATTATAAATCTTCAATTTGCAGCACGTCCCTTGCTCCGCACAGTTGAACTCCCTTCAACGCTGAATCCCTCAGTCGGCGGATCGATCTCCTCCCGAGATCTGTTTAAGCCCCTCTCCCGAAGAACCGATCTTCTTTTTGTATAGAAGAAGCAAACTTGTGATACTCCTTGAATCTTGGTGTCTTCACCACAAAGCCTTGAAGCCGATATATTTTCTATGAAAATCACGTATCACGATGGAACAATAAAAAAACGAGAGGAAAAATATTTTCTGTGAAAAACTTCTCTCGATCAAAGACGTTCCGGGAACAGCAAAGAAAATAGAAATCTTTTTCTCTCAAAATAAAGGCGTAAGATCTGTTGTGCTCTGCTCCCTTATTTATACGTCATATGAGAACCTGTAAGATTCAAATAATTAAAAGACGTATAAGAATCACAAAAGATATTTAATAATGGGATAATGCCTTATCACAAGATATTTAAATCATAATCTAATTCTAATTTCCATATAAAATAATATCTTAATTAATGACAACATGTAAACCAAGGAAACCACTTCTTCCCTTTTCTTCTAAAAACACACGGCAACATGGAAGACTTGTTGCCCAAGACTTTGAGAATAATTAGACTCTAATTTTGATTCTAACAATAGGAGACCTACACACAAGAAAGTCTTGGGTTAAAATAAGAATAACTCTTTATAAGAATAATTCCTATTATAAATCAATTAATGACAAATTAAAAGAATTAAAAGCTTCAAGGACTCTTCCCTTCTTTAGCTCACGGTATATGCAAACTTGTGGCACAAGTTTCATCTAATTCTCGTATAATTAGAATCCAAGGGATTCTAACAGAGCTTATTGACGAAAGAGATATAACATCTAAACCTAGAATAATAAAGATGGTTGGTTAGGGACTTATGCACAAATATCCCTATTAACATATTTATTGTAAATCTATTGGTGTTAATTACTAAATTAGGTTTTAAAATATGAATACATTTGTTATTATTAATTAAAAAATATTAATTCTAATAACATAAAATATGCTTATTTTTAATTTGTTTGTATATTTTTTTGTTATCAATGCTGATTAGTTCATTTCTATACTTAACTAATAGTCTAATACGTTAATTGCTATTAATAAAATATAATAAGCATCAATAGATCTATTAGTGAAACACACTTTAATTGATGAAATACAGGACGAGACATTTTAATTGCAAAAATACTTTTAAAATTGAAAACATAATTTTTAAATTACATAGTTAAAAAAATTTATTACTTAACATTGGATCTATAATTAATATTCATGAAATAAAATTACAGTTAACATTAGATTATTAATTTTGGGGCATATAATGTGAAATGCCATGGGAGACCAAACAAAATCCCATTTTCTATAAATAGTGTAATGGTGAAATATTATTATTTTAATATTTGGTGAAACCCATTGGAGACCAAAAACACAATTTTTCACCAAACATGGTGGAAGGGTAAAATGGATTTGGTGAAAAAATGGTGAAATCGGTTGGAGATGCTCTAATTAGGGTTGTATGGGATTTATATGTAATTAGGTTTTTCTTTTTTTAATAAAATATCCTCTTTTGTAAAAGAAAAAAATTAATTCAATTATCTTTCAAAATCATTAAAAATTGGAATTTCAAAAATTAAAATAAATTTTAAATTATTCAATAAAGGAAAAGTTTCATTCACCTATAACATGAAATTAACAACAATATTTTTATTAAAAATATAATCTTCGAAAAATAATTAGAATATACGACATTATTATTGAAAACTAAAATCGGAGCAAAAACCGAATTTCCTTTCGGTCTCTAGTTTTTATATGTTTTTTTATCAAATATTAGTACTATTTCATTTAACTAATTCCAACACGTATGTACGATGATACATCTGAGGTAAAGTTATATTTTTACAATTGTTAACCTAAGTATAATTCAAAAGAGGAAAAACGAACAACACGTAAAGTACAATAGAATTTTTATTTATTTTATGTGTTGTTCGACACGGACTCTTTCACACAGTACGTATTGATTAACACGAAGTTTTAATTTTTTTATTCATTCCATAGAAACTGATTTGTGTAATATAAAAAAAATTACTGATTAGGAACGGGGACGAGGCTCTGGACAACCCTAGGTTGCTGATAGAGACACGTACGTGCAGGCTGGCGATATGAAGCGATACGATATTCATTAAGTAAAGTCCAAATGCATCCATTGAGTAATGGAATTCACTAAAAAGTTCTTTATCTATACTATCTATAAAAGTGTGAATGTTATGGAGGTTTCTTCCCTTTATGTAGGTACAAAAATACCCTTTTACATATGTAAGATTAAAAGGTTACATGTACAAAAATACCCTTTTCTTTATCATTATTTGTTTATAGTTGTTTTATTTTATATTTTCATGTTTATTGTTATGTTCATTAGTAAAGTTGCTTTTGAATCTGAACCACCATTGACTTTAATATACGTTAATTAGGAGCAATATTTCCCTCTTTGAGAAAACAAAGTAACTGTAGTACTCAGTTCTTCATAATATTACAATTTTTTTTCTTCTTTAATTGGACTTCATTCTTCCTATCAAAGCTAATTGATCATGACAATTTCAGGGATGAGGAATGTAGGTACGAATCAAGTTAGTATTATTGATCACGTTTAATATAAATATACGATTATTTGTTTTGACATGTGATCTTTTGTGACATTTCAACAAATAGGATGAGCCATGTTCTTTTTTTTTAACTTATAAATAGCAGTAACAAATTGACTTTTGGAACTTTAAATTTTTTTTGCTACCAACATGAATTTGTACATGCTTGCAACACCAATGGGTTATTAATTTGACACAATGAACAATACGAAAATACATGAAAATAATCTATCTATACTATATATAAAAGTGTGAATGGTAGGTGGTTTCTTCCATTTTATGTATGGACAAAAATACCCCATAAAATAATTAAAACTTCAAGGTTAATTAAGTAAAATATGTAGTAATTAAATTGTTCATTAATGCATGTTAAATACAATAATTAATAATATGTGATTCATTGAAAATTGTAACCACAACAACTTAAATATATCGGTAGTCGTTGGTTGAACCAACATTCGATTTGTGAAATTGCATTTTAGAATCATAATCAAACTCTTAACTTGGGTTGGTTAATGATCTTGTATTATTTAATTGTGAACCCCGGTCGATTCTGACTCGTGAACCGTTGGTTCACGACAATAATCAAGTCTCCATTTAATTTTTCATTTATGCTTAATGTTTCATTCCTTTGTACTGAAAATAAAAAAAAAAATATAATCAAACTCTTAACCTTAAGGATTGGTTAATGGTCTTGTACTTTTGAATTGTGAACCCTAGTCGATTATGAGTCGTGAACCGTGGGTTCACGACAATGATCATGTCTCCATCCAAATTTTCATTTATGTTAAATTTTTCATTTGTTCTAAAAATAAGAAAAATATAATAAACATTCACGAGTAAATGAGACAAATCGAAATGAAAGTAATCAGAAGATCGAAATGGTTCTAATTAAAAAGAACAAAAACATCACAACAAATATGATATTCAAGACGATGATAAATAATTACTGGAATAACCTAAGAAGAAATAGATATCATAACATAAATATGATAGTTTATATATATCAATATTAAATAAAATCACATTCTACTATTTCAACATATTTTAATATATACATAAATTAATAGAGACGTGCAACACGCGTCACACCTTTCTAGTAACAATAAATATTTGCATTGATGAATGGTATGATTTAAAGAGTAATGGGTTAAAATAGTTATTTTTATTAAATAAAAATAAAATAATATCTTATTACACTAACATTTAAAAATGCACGGTAAAGAAAAATTATAACTATATGTTTGTCTATTTAAATTTATTGAAGTCAAAGGGCTAATTATCGATTTTAATAGTAGAAATATATTGAATTTAAAATGTTGAATCTTGTTTTGTGTTGCAACATGTGACTCTTAAATTGGCAATACATTAACAAACTTTTTATTTAAATTCAACATCAATTATGTTCAATTCTGATTAATCTTCCTTCTCACAATACCAAAATATGATATATCACTGGTCAATAAATAATTAAAAATTGCAGCTGATAATAGTAATGAAATATGTGAGATAAAGAAACAATAGTGACAACGAACAACTGATTGCAGAGTTGATCATTCGGACCATTCAATTCACAGATGTAGATTTCAGACCTATGAATGGGATATTGCCAAAACTCATACAGAAAAAAAGAAGTGAGTACGTCAGACAAAAGAAAAGCAACTTGGATAAAAACAAGTGATTTCATAATTAAAAAAAGGGGAAAGTACAGTTTGCACCCCTAAACTATAGGGTTTGTCGCAAACACCTCCCTGAACTACAAAACGTAACAAAATGACCCATAACTTTAACAGTCAAACTTTAGATTTTTACCACCGTTAATAATAGTGAGTATTTACATATTAACCCTCATTATGTTATGCTGTAATCTGACGTGGCATCATCACCGTGGATAATCATTTCCCTCTCAATAGAAACCAGACCCCTCTTTTTTCTTTCTTTTTTTCTCTTTTTCTTTTTTGAGAAAACCAAATCCCTCTTTTGAAAAAACTTGCCTAAAAATTGGAATTCACGCTGCAATCCAATAATCAAAAAATATCAAAACCGCTCAAGTCTTTATTAAACTCATTTGCAATATTTTTTCTTGGATCATACTTAGCGTGTCTTCTTTCCCGATTTCTGTGATAGGTATGATGGATCTTCCGCTGTGTTTTTTCTGTGTTTAAAAATTTCATGTGGCGTTTATGCATTCGTGATGATGATTTCTCTATTTTCTGTTTGTGGGTTTCAAAAATATATCTACATTACATTTGATTCTTTAATTATCAATGCGATTTTTTTGTTTTTATGTTTTTTGGTTTGTTGGTTGAGTAATTTCATGGAAGACCCAGTTGATGTTATTACATCTAATTCGTTCTCTTGGTTATCCAATTATTTATTTGTTTTTTTTAATTTTTTCCATGTTCTTTTGGCAGAACTTGTTGAGAAGTGCTTCAAGTGAGGGGTAAACATGTCCAAATAAATGCAAGTAATAGTTTAAGATGTGAAAAAGAAACAGTCAACCCGCCACATCAGCAACAACTAACGGAATGGAAACGGAGGGGTCATTTTGTTACGTTTTGTAGTTCAGGGAGGTGTTTGCGACCAACCCCATGATTCAGGAGTGCAAACTGTACTTTCCCCTTAAAAAAATAATTAATACCAAAAGAAGATGGTTAAATATAAATTAAAGTTGCGATGATGAGAAACACTTGAAGAATTCAAGTCATGAAAGAAAACAATTAAAACTATAAAGACAAAAAAGATATTAAATTTACGAATATTATAAAATTGCTAACATACATTTTTTTTTGAATATTAATTAATACATATTCTATTATATATATATATATATATATATATCCAAAATACCCCTATTTACTATTACTGAAAATCAAAATAATAATTGGGGAGATATGCAAATCCCGCAAGCCTAAAGATTCGTAGATATCTCTTCCATAATTAACGTCTAAGAATCTCGCTTCCACTACTTTCCCAGAAAATCCATCATGCCACTTCACCTTCACCGCCGAGACACCCCACCCACCGGTTGTCATGGATTTTCACCTTTACAATCACAAAGAAAAAAATTCGCTCTACGCAATGGTAATAACTGGAAAGGGCGAAATTCACTCTGCGCAATAGTGAATTTAATAACTGAAAAGGGCGAAATCGACTCTGCATAGATTTAATAACTGGAAAGAGGATGAAATCCACTCTAATCAATAGTTGATTTGACTTCGCCTTTATCGGCCACGACTCCGATGTGGGCGAGAATTAGATTAATAAGTATTGTGAATGGGAAGACTTTTAAAGCCAACATCAACCACTAAACTGAGGCTTTGACGCTTTGGCGATCCAAATCTTTTGCTATCAAGGGAATGAGCGGCGGTGAATAGGAGTGAGAAGTCAGAACATTATAGAAACCTTATTATTTTGTTTATTAATTATAGACATTAAATATTTACCTTAAAATTGAAAAAACGAAAATTGGACGTCATTGCACTGCACATGTCTAATGGTTTTTTTTTTTTTTTTTTTTCAAATTTTCCCTATATACATTGAAAAAAGTTAAAATGTCTCAATATATAATTTATAAATTTTAAATATATATATAAAATATTATTTTGTAAAAAATGTGTCAAGCACATTGTAAAAACAAGTACATAGTAAAATTAATACTACACGTGCAACACACGTGCACCTGGCTGGTGAAATAAAATGTACAAAATTACCCCAATTCCCTGAAACTAAGAAATAAACTTTGGGAATGAATCCCATTGATTTCTCTGAGATTTCATTTGATGACACTCGGACGAAATATATTATAAAAAAATTACAATAAATAAATGCAGGATAAAACAAAGAGTCTTACACGAAAAGAATAAACAGTCCAAAAAATTTGTTTATTTATTTTTTTATTGTTTTTATGTTTACGTATTTATATCCAGGCCTACACTTACGAGCTGGAGAACAAGGTTTCGCGCCTGGAAGAAGAGAATGAAAGGCTCAAGAGACAACATGTACGTTTCGCTTACGATATTCAACGTATCGGAATCTTTGTTAATTTTTGGTAACTTAGTGTCATTGCATATCTTTTTGCATGGTAAATTCGTGTATGTTTGGTTGGGAGGAGTTTAATTGTGCGATTTTTTTTTTTGACGGGAAAAATATAATTATATTAGGCACTCATGGCCAGAAACGAAGGAGGGTCACACCCTTCAAAGAATCCAAATTCTGAAGCGAAGCAATATATTGAGCTAGTTTATTGGCATCACGCCTTACAAAGGAAAAGGAAATAGAAGAGAAGAGACAAGAGAGAGCTAAAACCGCCTCAATAATAGCGCCGAATGAAGTAAGTGAAGAACCTCGGCCATTAAGCGCATCGATCACTGGGAGACAATCACCCTCAATAATAATGTCAGGCCATCCGAAGCTTAACGCCATGAGAATAGCTTGCAAAACAGCCCGAGCTTCCCCCTCGGCAGGTAACACTCGGCCAAGGTGCCGAAAATTCTGCCACCACACACTTTGACCTTGTGAATCTTTAGCAACCATAGATGTGTAATAGTGATCATTACCTCGCGGAAAAGCTGCGTCAACATTAACTTTAATCACCCTTATTGGTGGTGGAGACCACAAGATGGCCTAGGGCCGCTAGTCGACGACGCTGCGATTCAAACGAGCTTCATGATATGATTCCATGTACGTGCTACTCCATCCTACAATTTTCCCAAGTGCCCGATATTCATCACCATGCAACAACTTATTCCGACGATCCCAAATGCTCCAAAGAACCACTGCAGCCAGGTGAAACTATCTGCAGAAAACTCTCGGGCCAATCTTCTCACCCAGATCCAAACGAAGGGGTTCAAGTCGCTAGTGGATAAAGAAATTGGTAAATGTTCCCACACTTGCCTAACTCCATGACAGTGAAAGAAAATATGCGGCAAGGAATCGGATTCTATTCCACAAATATCGCACAACGGGTCCGAGACAATACTCCGCCGAAACAATTCAACTTTACACGGTAAAGTTTCATGCATGCTCTCCATAAGAATACCCAAATTTTTGGTGGCACGTCGAGTTTCTAAAGCTATTTCCAGTTATAAGAGTGCGATCCACTTTTTGAACCGACCAAGGCATCTCCAACCCGCAAACTATGGCGACTCATAATGTTGTGATAGCAACTTTTAACCGTAAAATTACCCAAATTCGAGAAACCCTATATAATTCGATTAGCCATTCCCGCATCTCCAGTAGTAGTAAGAATGCGTTGCTTGTCCACCGGCCAAAAAATAGTATCTAGAACATCAATCTTCCACGAACCTATATTTCTGTCAATAAGGTCTGCTACCGAATTAGGGAAAGCCGAGTGCACGGGCCTTGGAGTGATAAGCTTCGGGCAATTATCATGGAGAATCCACGGATCGCACCACACCGATATTCTCGTACCATCTCCAATTCGCATCCGAACACCTTCATTCAAATGGCGGCGGGCCTCAACAATGGCTCGCGAAGTGGCCGACGGGCGGTGGCCCACAACCGCAACCCAGAAGTCCCCATTAGTAGTACCTAGCTCGCATAATCTTTGATAGTAAGAGCTCCGGCTTGGTAACAAGTAGCCAGCCTTGTTTCGCCAGCAGAGCGAGATTAAAACTCCGAAGATCCCGAAATCCCATGCCCCCATCTTCCTTCGGTTTGCATAGTTTCTTCCATGCAACCCAATGCGTCGTTTTATCCATGCCATTCCCCCACCAAAAACGACGCGTAATGGCTTCAATCTCCTGAACCAATACAATTGGCAGTAGAAAGCAAGACATAACATACGATGGGATTGCCTGTAGGACCGCCTTGACTAGGATTTCTTTCCCCGCCTTAGAGATGTTATGAGAATTCCATCCCTTTATTCGGTCCCATACCCTATCTCTCAAGTATTGGAAAACCTACTTGCGTGATTTCCCCAAAGCCGCCGGAAGCCCTAAATATTTTTCATGACTCACCACAACCTGGAAGCCCAAGATAGCATGTATAGATTTGCGGGTCTCCGGTGGTGTAGCTGGACATAACCTAATTGTCGATTTCTCCATGTTAATCACCTGGCCAGAAACACGTGCATATTGGAGGAGAATTTATCGGATTATCCAAGCATTATCCTCGTTTGCCCGGCAAAAAAATAGTGTATCATCCACAAAACACAAACTCGAGACCATTGGAGCGGTCGGAGCTACTCGAAATCCTTGCAATCGCCCGCTTTCCGTCGTCCGTTGCACCATTGCTATAAGCGCCTCTGTACAAAGCATGAAAAGATATGGCGAAAGGGGGTCGCCTTGCCTAAACCCCCGCGAAGGGACTATCGAACCACATTGCGACCCATTGAACAAACACGCGTTAGAAACCGTCGAAACACATAGCATAATCAGATCAATTAATAGTTTATTTATCCAAAGTAAACCAGTGCTTTAAACATCAAGGGCTCTTTTGGTTTGGAGGCTCGGGCTGGATGGGACAATAAGTCCAACTTAATATGCAGTTAGGTTTGGTTGTTGGGTCGCCTCTTGATACATGGGCCCACGTTTTTTATCAACGAATTGGTTGATTAATAGTCAGCCCAAAATCGGCTTGATTAACTATCATCTCCATATCCCATCTTTTTTCTCCTAAATAGTTATTTCCTTCTCTTTCCATTACAGCAAAACCCTAGTCAAACGCATGGAAATAAATCGTTCCTCGTATCTGTGTAAAATACAACTTCGTCTTCTTCACCATTATCTCAGTTGAAGAACAAAATTCGTGTTTTTATGTTTTTTTAGTTAGTTTGTGTACTATATTTCGTTTATGGTAGGAATACGGCGACCGCCTGAAGACATTAGGGGCAAGTCTCCTCCGTTGTGTACGGCTTGAGAGGTATTTGTTCGTTCTCCCTGTAAAAAAAACGGTTATACTCTGTTGAATTCACGATTCTTCATTTTACATATCATTTATTTACGATTTATTTTCTTAGATTTGTATTATTTTCACATATGTAAGAGTGAAACACTGTTGTAGGGATTCTAACAAAATAAACCCCCAACTTGAGATACAGTTTGATTTTGGGATAATATTTTTCTTTATAAAATTTATTGTTTATTTATTTGGTTTTGCGGGTTAATGGTAGTGTGAAGTGAAATATATATTTGGCCCTATATAATAGCATTTTAGTGGATTTGCTTGGGAGATGTTTGAATATTTTTCTACAGAAGGGCCTATAATTAGAAGAAATTTTTGTTTTTTTTTTCTTGTTCAATTAGAATTATAATTTATTTATGCATGTGTTACTCTGTTTCTTCCATATCAATATATCATCCCTTTGTTCTCGGACAATGGATTGTTGAAAATTCCAATTTATTTTCTTAATTAAAATATTTGAATGAAACTTTGATGATTGCGAAAAGCTAACTTAGTTTACATGTTCATACTCAATTAAAATACATATATGTATTTGGTTAAACAGTTTAATAGCGACCACATATTAATTTGCTAATAACCCGATTAGTTCATTTGCTTAATGATAGTATGTAGGCCTCTTAATTCTAGTTTGGTGATTTAAGTTTTGCATTCACTTAATAGTTCATGTGTTTTGTATGTACACATTTATAGGAGACGAAACAATAAAGGTGCTTTAGGGTGAATGGATTTTTGTTTTATGAAGAATGCCAATTGGTGTTTGAAGAGAAACAAGCTCTGCCGATTAACTTCGAGAGCTTAAACGCTTAAATCCGGAGTATACATATTGAAATAGATGATGATGAAGTTAGTGATAATGTCGATGACGTGGACAAACACATGGACCAAGAAAAAAAATATAGCACCTCCGGATTACGGCGTCTTTTTGATTTATCTTCATGGCCAATTTCCAAATATTTGAAAATTTTCGTTAATGTCGACAATGCCAATGCCCACAACAACGTTAACAATGGGAATGCCAACACCAATGCCGATGTTGATGATGATGATGGAAGTAGTGATGCTCGAGAGATGATCCAGTTTCTCCGATGGATCCGTTTTTTTTTGGATTGAAGTGTTTAAATGAATTGTTGCATATGCTTGTAGACTTGTTGGTGTTTGAGAATTTAACGTCGTTTTAAATATACTAGGTAACGTGTTTTCGTAAAGGACTAAGTTCCCGGTATTCAATTGAATATATGCATGTATGTGTTTTGATGACTTTTTTATTTTGCTGTTGTTAATCGAATTTATGAATGTACGTATTTGGATGAATTTTTCGTTTTTCGTAATTTGATTGTTAAGACTATATGTTCCATTATGAGAAATATAATTGGTGTAAATATATGTATATGTCAAACTTTAAAATGTCAAACTCAAATTTTGCAAAATAAAGATTCAAATGATTTTGTTTGATGGATAATACATGTCTGAATTGTTGTAACAACAAAAAAATTGTAAAGAGAAATGAAAGAAGAGGAGTGATGGTGGTAGGTAAATTTTAAGGGCATTATAGACATTCCACTTTTAATCTAGTTGAATCAAGTGAACAAAACAAAAGAATGCTAATTGTCTGACTCTCAATTTCCAAGTAATCCCACAAACCAAAACACGTTATTAGTCTCATCCCACCCTATCTATCCAAACCATCCAACCAAAAAGGCCCCAAGTGTATCGACTATCTCGGATATCACGATAACTTATAAAGCCATGATATATAACATTTACGATCCTTCTATTTTTAATTTATTTTTACTGTTTTATTAATTGTATTCTCAATCCGTTCCGTCTGATCGTGCATAACATAACAACAATGCTGGTGAAAATCTGTTCATATACTTTGCTTAGCTTGTTAAAGATTCTACTTTGAGTGCTAGTATTTTAGGGAGGAATGAAATTTAACGAGCAACTGCTATTGAATGTCATTTTCTTGATAGAAAATCTGAACCAGACTCAGTTTACCTCGACAAATATTGTTGTCTCATTAGGTAATAAGTAATATTAGATATGCAAAGTATGTGGAATTTGTGCACTGAGTTAACGGTGTCAATTGAATTAGACATGTTTTTGTCGTCAAAATGTATTCAAGAAAACATAATCTTTTCATCGCCGATGAAATATACGCCTTTTTACGGTAAAAATCCGGTTCTTTTTATCTTTTCGATCACTATTACACAAATTTGTATGAATACTTTTTTATAGATATAATGTGCATAATACAAGGAAATGGATAGTTAATTGTGCATGCAGGCTGGAATGGGAGAAGGTGTGGCCGAGTATACCACCACCAGAGCCGAAGTATCAACTTCGTAGAACGAGCTCATCCCCTATATAAGGATCGTGTAGATTTTATTGCCTTGTATTCGTTTTTTTTTTAAGTTATGATTAGCGAGTGTTAGTTTTTTTATTTATTTCCCCTTTGACTATTTAACTTTTTACTATCTATTTGGTGTAGTGGTTGTATGTACATTTTTAACAATATTTTAATTTCTAAACAATCAAATTAAAAGGAAAATATATATACATATAATAAATATACATATAAATACATTTTTAGGAACAATTTCGTCATTTCACGTCCAAAAACCTACTGCCAGTCGCGCAACCCGCGAGTGAGCCACACTTAAGTCAACTGGGGGGTTTTTGCCTTTGACTAAATTTCACAGGGGGGTTTTTGCTAGTTTATTTATCACATGGGGATTTTTGCTATTTGGAGATTACGCAGGGGTACTTTTTGCAATTTACTCTAAGATATTCATTGTGATAAATGTTAAGCCTTTAATTGTTTCCATCACTTTCATGTTAGGTTTTATGTGATTGAAACGATTTCTTAGTTCCACGCAATTGTGAACCATGTTGCATACCATCAGATATTAAGATTCCCAAATATATCTTCCCATGATTATAAAAGATGCAAACTATTATATGGTATTGAAATATATTGCTATATAAATTACTTTAAATCATTTCATAAATTACCTTAAATCATCTGTAAGATGCTAAGTTGCTAACCTGCTAAAGTAGCTAATGATTTGTTAGTGCTATGAATATTCCCAACAATGGATGTTGAACGACTGCAAAAGCAAAGCTCTTCATATAAAATTCTTACCAAAGAGTATTTAGATGATATTTTATATGATATTTTAAACTCTTGATGGTAAAAAAACAAAAAAAGAAAAAAAACTAATTATCTTGAAAGACAAATTGAAATATTACCTAATATAAAATCTGCATTGGAAAAAGAGATATTTTTTTTTTTACTAAACTAATGAATGAAAATGCATTCCTAAAGATAATTTTGGGCAACTTGGATCTTTTTAGTTCTAGTAATGTATGTTGTCTTCTTCTTGAGTTTAAAGAGAATATATCAGTCAAATATGTTACATATGCCTGAGCCTTTGATATTTGCGCTAAAAATATAATTTATATCTACATATTTTCTTCGTCTACATTTGTATTAGGAATCAATGATTATAATTATCTGTTTTATATTCTATATTTAGATGTTACAAATAAAAAAAATACTGTTAGAGTATATTATATTATAGATATCTTATAATATTAGGATTTTACTATGATTTAGTTACTTAGTTAAACTCTAATACCTTGTAATTATATATTTTCAATTTAAATCAACTCATAATACAATGGAGGTTTCTATTACGTATTGTTTCTCTCCTTCTCCATTTATATTCTTTCCATATGGTATGAGAGCATCAGGTTTTCTAACCTAGCCGCCCTTCTTCTCCATAGCGGTGACCACAAAATTTTCTCCCTCCCCCGGTGGTGGTACTCATAATATCTTTATTTTCTATCTTTTCCACGAACACCACCCAAATTTTCTCCCTCCTCCGATGGTGCATCTTTCTCTGTCTTTTTCTTCTTCTTCTTTTGTTGAGGGCATTTTTGTCTTCTTACACAAGTCCAAGGGATCTCACTAATTTAAAATGAGATTTAAGTGTATACAAAAGTCATTAAAGACGATGGTGTTTAATTCTAAATATTTTCCATTCTAGGGGTATTGCATACTAAACCCTTTTAGTAAGTTGATATAACTCGTGAATACAGAAAGCCATTAACCCAAAAAAAATATCTACAAGAGCGAGGAGCCGGATTTTTTTTAGAGCAAATGGCAAATAGGCCCATGGCAAGTGCACTTAATTAAAAGAGGGACATCCAACTTTTTTGTCTTTCAAATAAATCCAGCTTATTCAAACTTATTTACAAATAAGGAAAATTCTTTTATATATACCAAAATTACCCCCAATTCATTGAAACCCAATGCAACTCCAATTTCATGATTTACACCCCAATTTAGCCCAATTTCATCAATTAACCAATTTTAACATAATTTCAATTGTGACCCCAATTTTGACCCGCCAGACGGTCTCTACTTTTTCTTTTTTTTTTTCTTACCTTTTTTTTTTGAAATTTTGTCCTGTAGGTCAACCGCCGTTGACCTTCAGGTCTCCGGCGTTGACTTTTTTTTTCTTTTTTTTTTTAATTTTTTTTTCTTAAAAATATATTTTAATTAATATTACTGTCTTGGCTACTAAATTACTGTCTCCAACATTTATTTAAACGTCGGAGACAGTAATTTAACTGTTAATTAACTTTTATTTTTCTTCAAAAATATTTTAATTAATATTACTGTCTTGGCTACTAAATTACTGTCTCAGACAGTAATATTACTGTTTGGGACAGTAATATTATGAATATTACTATCTGAGACAGTTAAATTACTGTTGGAGACAGTAATTTAGCAGCGAAGACAGTAATATTAATTAAAAATCTAATTATTTTTTGCCCCCCCAAAACTGAGAATTTAACTTACATTTTTGGGGTCTTTACAAATAAGCCCATCAATAGATACTTATTTATAAAGAGATCTAGACAAAAAACCCATTTACCAATAAGTCCACACATGGTCCAGATTTTTGTAAAGCACTAAAATAACCCCTCATACTTTAATATGCTCCAATTTCATCCTTAACTTTATTTAACCTCAATTTGACCCCAAATTTCACAGATTATTCAATTTTGACCGAAAACTTTTTTTTTTCAAAAAAAAAAATTTTCCCGCCGGATTTCGGCGTTGACCGGCGGTCAACGCCGGTCTCCAGCATTGACTTTTCAATTTTTTTTTCTTCCGGATTTTTTCGCCGGTTTCCGGCATTGATTTTTTCGATTTTTCTTTCTTTCTGTAACCTTTTTTTTTTCGTTTAAACAACAATATTGCTGTGATTGACAGTAATATTAACTATATTACTGTTAAACACAGTGAAATTAAACTAAACTACAGTTTAACACAGCAATATTGCTATATTAATCTCTAGCACAGTAATATTAACACAACAAAACTCATTATTATTGTGTAATAGAGTAATATTACTATGTTGACCGTTCAACAAATGTAAACATAATAAAAAACCAAAAGAATTAATATTACTGTGAGTGACAGTAATATTACCGTCAACCACAGTAATATTACAATAATAGACAGTAATATTATTACGTTACTCCATGAATAACACAAACAAACAAAAAATCCAAACAAAAATAATAATATTGATGTGGTTGATAGCAATATTACTATAACAACAGTAATATTACCGTCAACCACAGTAATATTATTGTGTTTACAATAATATTACAGTAATAGACAATAATATTATTACGTTACTCCGTGAATAACTCAAACAAAACAAAAAATAAAAAAAGCTAATAATATTGATGTTCTTGAAAGTATTATTATATAACACTTATTTTACTGTCAACGACAGTAATATAATTACGTGACTTGTCAACAAATCA